>APFE031166660.1:94175-146316 GCA_000404065.3 Pinus taeda | reverse complement strand
ACACTGTAGCAATAAATAGAAGCAGCTAGAACATAAATCAAGAGATGTACGCTACTTCACTATTCAGAAACCTACGTAAAGATCTATAAATTCATTCTTTCAAACATTCAGATATTAGTTAACCCAAATTATCAGATTTATATATCAAGCGTGCGCCACTTATCACAGATCAAAATCATATAGAGATACCACTATTCCAGCCTTAAGATTTTGACCCATCAATAGAACTTATCATTCTCCTTGCACTCAGGTTCCTTCTTCATTCAGATCCAGATCTACACCATAACCCAGTCACAGTATTCCATATCTAGCACTTTATCAGATATTCAATAATTCAGAAGATGCCTTGCCAAATGATCTCCTTCCTTTTTTATAGCCTTAGGCCTTTCACAATACCACGAACCAAAAACCATAAAAATTCAATACCATGGACCCAATACTTGGGAACAACACTTTTGGATGCAATACCACGGGCCAAAACCATAGGATCAAAAACTATCGGACTAATACCATGAACCAACCATAATATTTCCCATGTGCGTGCACTTTTCTTTGCATGAAAGTGCGTGAACGTTTCTCTGCATGAAAGGAACTTTTCTCTGCATGAAAGTGCATGAATTTTCTCTTCATGAAAGGAACTTTTCTCTGCATGAAAGTGCGTGAACTTTTCTCTACGTGAAAGGAACTTTTTTTTGCATGAAAGTGCGTGAACTTTTCTCTGCGTGAAAGTGCGTGAACTTTTCTCTTCATGAAAGGAAATTTTTTTTGCATGAAAGTGCGTGAACTTTTCTCTGCGTGAAAGTCCGTGAACCAAAAAATAACTTTGCTACATTATAATTTATCATTTGAGATGAGTGGGTTGCCATCAAGTACAACATATTTATCATAATGCCAACAATAATAACAATATCAGAACTACACGGGCACAACAATATAATAAGGTGGTTGTACTAATAACAATAAGGGGTTACACTAGTAGCATAGGGACCTAACATGCCCTTCTCCTTCAAAAAGTATTGTCCTCAACACTTGAATAGTTCTTGATGCTTATGTATAAAATGCTTGTCCTCCCATGTGGAATCTTTAGTGGGTAAATTATTCCACTTGATGAGATACTTTGAAATTTATCGATTTCGTAGTTGTCGAGTTCATGTTTCTGTGTCTGCTTCAGTTTCCAATATGATTTTTCCTTCCTTGTAAAGTTCTGGCAATATTGTTTGAACGGGGATCTTTTGCAACTTTTGAATGAGTGGCCACACTTCTTCGTCCTTCTTCCATTCATCCCTTGCTTCATCTATCCAATTTGGTTGGATAACAGAAATAGCACAAAACAATGCTTCCACATCCTCATCCTTTCTTGAGAGTGCATCTGCAACAACATTTTTCTTCCCTTTTTTGTAGATGATTTCAAAGTCATAACCCAACATATTTTTGATCCATTTTTTATGTTCTTCTAAAGATAATCTTTGTTCTAAAAAGTATTTAAGACTATCATGATCCATTTTTACCTTGAAGTGTCTCCCCATTAGGTAAGGTCACCATTTCTTAAGTGCATGTAGTATTTCCAACATTTCCTTCTCATAAATAGCTTACTTTAGATGTAGTCGTAAAAATACCCAATCGCCTACATCAAAACTTTTTTCACTGGGATGTTGATCTATCTGTTGTTTCATTCGATTCTGCACCAAAGTGGCATTATCTTTTAAAAGTTGGAGAACTTGTTGTTGATGCTCGATGTGATCTTTCACTACTTGAATCTTTTTCTTCTTGATATGTCCTTCTATCTTGAGAGTTTGAGGAGTGGTAATTTCTTGCAATCCTTTACAAGATATGGTCGGATTCATTTCTTGATGCTCGATGTGATCTTTCACTTCTTGAACATTTTTCTTCTTGATATGTCCTTCTATCTTGATAGTTTGAGGAATGGTAATTCTGGACAATGCATTACAAGATATGGATGGATTCATTTCTTTTTTCTCGATGTGATCTTTTGCTTCTTGAATCTTTTTCTTCTTGATATGTCCTTCTATCTTGAGAGTTTGAGGAGTGGTAATTCTTGCCAATTCTTTACAAGACATGGTCAGATTCATTTCTTCTTTCTCTGGGATTGGTTCCTAGTGTATATCCTCTTCTTTTGATGTTTCTTGATCCTTTTCTTCCTCCTCTTCATAATCTATGTAAAATAAATTCTTTTTAGCACACTTATGACCTTTAGTGTATTTTTTATCACAATTGTAACGAAGCCATTTTTCTCTTTTTTCTGCCAATTGTTGTGGTGTAAACCTTATAGGTTGTGGAAGGCTAGGAGAAAAAAATTCCATAATTATAGTCCTGAGTGGTGGGATTCCTTGTTTCCATAATTTTGCTTTCAATTTTTCTTTCCAACTTGAATGCCTTCTCTAATGAATCAAGTTCCCAAAGACAAAATTCATGTTGAATGTTATCCTTTAAAGTCCCTATGAAGACATCAACCCTTTGCTTCTTTGGAATATCATTTATCCTTATATTCAATTTTTGGAAGTCCTCAATGTGCTCTGCCATTGAACCCTTTTGTTCGAGATTTATCAATTGGCTAAAAAAGGTGTTACTCTTTGTATCCTTATAATGTGCTATCATTTCTTCCGTGAAAATTGACCAAGTGACAAGTGATTTACGAGAACAAAGCCATTTATACCATAAAAATTGATTCGGTTCTAAATATAAAGATGCAATATGTACCTTTGTAATAGTTGAACCTCATGTAGATCAAAATATTGCTCCATCTGTAGTATCCAATTTACTGGATCCATGCCATAAAACTTCATCATATCGCCTTTTCTTGATTTTAGGAGCTCAATATTGAAACGACTGTAACTCTATAATTTTAGATCTCCAATTTCTGGAATTGCATCTCGTAGTAGCCCTTTGAGTCCTCTTTCGAACCCCACAAGTCTGATCAATATTGGAATATGCAATGAAGAGTTATGTCAAATCTCCCACGATGACCTGATTATATAATAGTTTAGTAGAGTGAACTTGTACGAAGTGCCGCGTGTCACTGTTTCAACCTTACGACCTGAAACTAATGCAAATCAAACTAAATTTTGTCCTCTTTTTGTAACTTCTTATGAAATTTCAATCTGACGCTCAGAGAGAAATTTATGACGATTTTCCCAAGGTCACCTATTTGGGATGTAATTTGGGAGCCTCCAGAAATCCTAGATGTCTTGGACTGTATATCCAAAAATATAGTGAAAAAAAATCTGAAATGTGGGCCCGAGCTTCACCAAGATTTTAGCTCAAATGGGTTTTAATTTCAGAGTCTGCAACTTTGTATAAAAACGATTATATCGAAACTTCCATGATAACCTGTTTGAGATGGAATTCAGGAGCTTCCAAAAAACCCTAACTGCCTCAGATCATATCTTCGAAAATATAGAGAGACAAGCTTTGAAATTCAGATTCGAAGTTCAGAATGATTTCAGCTCAAGTGGGTTTTGTTTCTAGCTTCTGAAACGTCGCAGAACAAAAGTTATAGCGAGAATGCCACAATGACTTGTTTGGAGTAGAGAAACCCTAGAATCCAAAGCTTTGATCCCAATTGTTATGAAACTAGCTCACAAAAAGATAAAAAAGATAGATCAATGCCTTAGAATTCAACCTCTTTTACATTACACAAATGAACAATTCTTGGATGATACAAATGACAAGACCTCCTTTCTATATATAGGAGTCTAAGGGGTCATAATATAATCAGAGCCGGCATAACAAAAATAATGTAAGGGCACAATAATAAAAATAGTGGGATTCTATGGGGCATAATAATAAAAATATGGGGACTACATGGGAACAAAAATATAATACGGGGGCTGTACTAATAACAATAAGGGGTTACACTAGTAATATAGGGACCTAACAGAAATCTCCAGATATTTGGTTTCCATGTATATTTCCATGTGCCAAAGGACAAGAGGAACAAGTTGGAAGCTGCCAGAAAGAAACGTACATTTGTTGGTTACTTTGAAAATTATAAATCATTTACAATATACATATATGGTTAAAGGAAGATAAATTTTATAAGGGATGTAGCCTTCGATGAAGATGTTTCCCTTGGAAAAGAAAGTGACCTCCCTCCACCTCCTCCTATTGAGGAGAATGATGATATACTAGAAGGTCCTTCTATGTTAAAATATGAGAAGGATATTGTTGATGATCCCATGAAGCCTATGGATCCCTTGGATCCTCCTCCAAGTGATCTTGTTTCTAGGAAGATACCATTATGGATTCATGGTACTTTATAGGATGTTGAGAGATATGTTCCTTCCAAAAGAACCTTTAGGGAAAGTAAGAAGCCATGACGAAATCAGGGATATGTTGTAGCTATGAGCACTATGGTCTAAAATAAGCGTTTTACCTTTTAAGAAGTTGTGAAATAATAGGTTTGAAAGAAATCCATGGCTGACGAATATGAATTGATTATGAAGAATTATGTATGGGATGTTGTGCTGAGACCTAAGGGAAAGTATTTCATAGATTCAAAATGGCTATATAAGATCAAGCATGAAGTTGATGGAAAAATTGAGAAGTACAAAGAAAGGTTCATGGCCCAAGGTTTCTCCAAAAAGGAAGGAGAATAATATGATGATATATTTTCTCTCGTTACTTGCTACACTACTATTAGATCGATTGTTTCCTTCGCTACTAGTCAAGGATGGAATCTTCAATAGATTGATGTAAAGACGACATTTCTTCATGGCATACTACAAGAAGAAGTATACGTTAAGTAGCCTTATGGATTCAAAGGGAAGGAAAAGAATACTCATGTTTTTAGGTTGAAGAAAGCACTATATGGTTTGAAGCAAGCCCCTAGATCCTGGTATGTTTATATTCATAGTTACCTAGTGAAGGTTGGATTCATGAGAAACAGTTTCTATTTGAACCTCTACTTCAAAGTGGTCCAAGGTGTGCCTTTGATTTTGATTTTATATGTTGACAACCTATTCTTAATAGGTATTGAGCCCCTAATTCTCGAGTGCAAAAGAGAGTTTCCCTCTGAGTTCAAAATGAAGGATTCTGGTATGATGCATTATTTCCTGGGATTAGAGGTTTGGTAGATATCTTGAGGTATTTTCCTTTCTTAAGGAAAATATGTCTTGAAGCTATTGGAAAGATTAAAGATGACATAATGGAAATCCTTGGCCAACTTGATGGAGATAAACTTTAAGAAGCTATGTGAAGATGTTTTTGGACTTGACTTGGCATACCCTTACGAGTACCGATAGTTGATTAGGGCATTGATGTTCCTTGTGAACACTTGTCTAGATATATGATTTGCAGTGAAAACTTTGATTCAATTCATGATTGATCCCCTTCATGCACATTGGGTTGTTTCCAAACACATACTGAAATATTTGCATGAGATGATTAACCTTGGTCTGAGATATACTGTAGGATATTTACAACTTCATGGTTACATGATGTTGATTGGGATGGAAATGTTATTGACATGAAATGTACTTCTGTCTCTTAATAGAGACCATGCAAAGTATTTTTTCAAAAGATGGCCATTGACAAGGAGTGATTCAGATTGACTTTCCAAGTTTTGTAATCGAAATGTGTTGGAACAATATTTTTTGTAACAATGAAAGGTCGAAACCATAGCTTATGGAACTTTGTGTGCTCTCCCTTATCCTCATGAGTCGTATCCCATTTTAAAGCCAAATCACAAACCTCAAAATTCATATTAGAAGAATATTTACTATCAAACTATTGCTTGAGTAACTGTTGATGACAGTCAAATTTGGTTTTAGCTTTTTCTCTCTCTTGTTCCAATTTTAATAAATGATTTTTTTTTTTCCATGGTTGATTATTTAATTTCTTGAACAATTTGGGACAAATTAAGAGAAGGAAGAAATATGTTGGGTGGAAGGATAAGTTATTTACTATATGAAAAGAAAAAGGGGGAGTTACCAAAGGCAATTCTCATGGTGACCCTACCAACCCATAATGCATTAAATAACCCAATATGCCATTTTTATTTTTATTTTGAGACTTTTGTTTTTAGAATTTTCAGTAAATTTTTGTTTGAGGATTCAACAAGGTCATTCTGTTATGGATAATAATTTTGTAAATATTTAATATTTATTCCTTTTTATATGGTGTATCCGTCAAGTTCATTTGATGAAAAATGCAAAGCATTGTCAAAGACCAAAGATTCAAGAACAACAAAACATGTAATAATATAAGTTTCAAGGAATAACCTGATTAACATTTACTACATGTAGAGGTGTTACCTCAACCCATCTTGTGAAATAATTTTTAGCTTTTATAATAAATGTGTGTTGCTAGGTTGAGGAAGGATTAACAAGTTTGATTATTTCTAGATCCCGTTATTGGAGGCGAGCCTGGATGAAGATAGGTTATAAGGGAAAAACAAGTTTCTTTAGCCTACTAGCAGCTTTTTGGAAAGTTTCACATTTTCTCACCATGGTATGGGTGTCTTTAAACAACATTGGCCAATAATTCACTTCCCTCGACACTTTGATTACCAAAGTGGCCACCAACAAGACCATAATGAATTTCATGGAGTATTTTAGGGGCATCTTCCTTCTCACGACAACGAAGTAACACCCCATCGTAATTATTTTTGAAAGGAACATTATTAATAAGTTGATATGAAGTTGATTTTAATCTTAATGCTATTCTATGAGTCAAATTAAGGTGAGAGGGTGTTGTACCATTCTTTAGATAAAATCTTATGCCTAAATACCATGAATTGGGATGGTGATCTCTACACAATATCTCATTTTGAATAGAGGATACTTCATTATTAGGAGAGGAATCATAAGGAAAATATAAGTTATCATTAGAAGAAGTACATATTCAAAAACTAGATTGCAAAGGCCCTAACCATTAATAAATTTGAACAAGTTTAATTTCAAGGTCAAATTCTTGTAGGGATGTCATACAATGAGCTCTCTTCTCTCCGAGTTCCTTTTGAATAAACACGTTCCTAACAACATGATACAAAACTGTTACTTTTGTCTTAGATTTTAACAAATAGAAATGAAAATGTTTGATTTCTTTATATACTGCAAATGTTTGTTTTAATTTAATTTTTCTCCCTTAAAGGTGGATCTCATAAATGCAACAAGGATTTCTATATTTAAATTCAACTTTTGTGTAAGAATCACAACGTGAATTGTATCTGAAGAAAAACTGTACAAAAGGAAGTCTTTAGAGAAGTCAGGATTAATAAGAGCATATTCTTTTGTAATATCTTTTTTAATAATGTTGAAAGATTATTTTTGTGGTTCTTCCCATCTAAAAACATGTTGAGAAATGGAAACAAGAAATTCCAGTTTAATTTGTCCTTGAATTAAACTGAGAATTAAAATCGAATTCTATTCTCATAGAAACTTGTAAATAATTAATCAAGTTGAATCAACTTAATTAGCTTAGGAATTTTGAGTTGGAAGTCTTTCTGTAGTCATGCATATGTTCTCCGTAAATTTTAGGGGTCTAATATGAGTTTAAATTAAGTTGGAAATTAGATCACTCAGTTTACTAAGTTAAGTTGAGTTAAATTAGTTCTAATTTTTTTGGGGAACTAGTAGAGTACTAACAGTTAGTTGGTGCACTAATGCATCCACTAGTCCTACTCTAGTTATCTCAAGATTCCCTCATGAGAAACTCATGCATGTTGATTCTGAGAAAGACCTAGTTGAGACTAGAGTGCAGGGACAACCTACTATCAGTGGTATTATTTACTGGAGTGTAAATATCATGCATGCATTAGAGATTGATCCTATGTTTGGACTACATAGTTTTGGAAGCATGAATTCCCTTTAAATACGAGCTATTCATCCTAGGAATTACACAAGAGATTAGGGGCTTAAAGAGCTGCAGAATTGGCTAAGTGTTGGCAAAGAGCTAGCTTGTGAGCTGAGAGAGTTAAGCATACTTGTGTGGAATTGTTATAGTGAGAACAAGATTTGTATATTCACTCATATTTATGATATATGAAATATAGATAGTGGGGTTTTGAGTAGTGGCATTCCCTAGATACATTTTTTGTTATGTTCCATTGATTTATCTTCTTCTTGTTGATATCGTTTTCATCGATCTATTGGCTTCCGCTAGTTGAAAGTAGAAGTATATTATTGTCTTTTGCTTTAGTATATTGCATGAGCTTATGAATCTACAAGATTTTCTACATGGTATCGGATTTGAGAACAATATAATAGAGGAGATTTTGAAGTTTTGAGTTTTGGGTTACAAGTGAAATTCAAATTTGTAATACATACTTCAAGATCGACATATGGCGTTCTATTGTTTGCGGCTTGAGTATGCCTTGGAAGGCAACTTGAATTTTATATCATGGAGGGAGAAAATGGAGACTATGCTAGATGATAATGGGTTGAAGGAATTCATTGATCAATAAATTCTTATTCCCTCAGCATCAAATGCACATAATTTTGCCAAATGGAAGAAGTATCTGGAGAAGGCGAGGTGGATAATCCTTGAGGGAGTTTGAAACCACATTTTTTCGAGTCTCCATGGAAAGGAAACTTTGTATGATATGTGGAAAGCATTGATAGACTTGTATCATAACCAAAGTGACCAAAAGAAATTGGCACTGAAGGACAAACTTTGAAAAATCAAAATGGAGAAAGGCAAGACTATTCCAAAATACTTGACCAAGTTCACTCATTGTTGTGATGAACTTGGAAGTGTTGGAATCATGATTTTTGAGGATGATATGGTGAGTCTTGTTCTTCTAGGACTCCCAAAGAGTTGGCATAGTTATTGGAACTTTGTCATTGGTCAGGAGAAGCTACTAGATTGGGAACGATTGTGGTCGGATTTGATGCAAGAGGAGATCAAGAGGAACACTAGGGTTGGCTCTTCATCAAAGATTAATAATGAAGAGAACCATGCCTTAGCGATTAAGGAGAAGAAGGAGAAATGGAAAGATTCCCATTCCAAATCAGATTCTTATCATGGAGGTAAGAAGAAAGACATGACGAAATTTAAGTGCTTTCATTGTCATGAGTTGGGCCATTTTACTATAAATTGTCCAGTCAAGAAGTCCAAGAAGAAGTCCCGAGGAGGAGCAATGGGTGAGGCTTTGGCCTCTCAATTCGAATTTGAATTTTCCCTCATTGCATTCATGGTCTCATCAATGATGGGATGTGTATGGCACTTAGACAATGGAGCTCAATTCTACATGACTGGCGACAAAGAGTTGTTCAGTGACTTGGAGGAGAAATATCTCCAGATGCATATAGATATGGGTGATGACAGGAAGTATAGTGTTACTGGACTGGGCATGATTAATTTTCAAAGGGAGCATGGGGCTCCAATCACCTTGACGAATGTTATGTATGCGCTCAGGTTGAAGAAGAACTTGGTATCCATTGCCATGCTTGCAGATAGAGGCTATGATGTGAACTTCTCGAAAGGAAACACATTCCTTCGACACATAGCCACAGGTCAAGTAAAGAAGATATGGATTTGGGTGAAGAATCTCTATAAGTTGGAGGTAGAGGAGTGTACTTTTTTGAGAACAAAAGCATAAAGGGTGCAAAGCCAAGACGTTGGCAAGTTGTGGCACAGGCGATTGTGCCACTTGCATCATGGGGCTTTGAAGATATTGCAACATATCTCTACCGGTCTTCCCAAAGGTATGCTTGAGCAAGTTGATACATGCAAGGGGTGTAATTTGGGTAAATACAACAAGTCTTCCTTTCACTACAGAGATAGTTGAGAAGAGGATATTCTAGAGCGAGTCCATTCAGGTGTGTGTGGACCATTCTCAACAACATCCATGACCAAACAAATATATTATATTATATTTTTTGATGACTATTCTCGTAAATGCTGGATATTTTTCATGCATAAAAGGATCAAAATTTCACAAAGTTTTGTGAGTTTAAAGCATTGGTGGAGAAAGAGTCAGGCAATAATGTTAAATCTCTACAAAGTGATAATGTTGGTGATTATATCTCAAATGAGTTTAATAACTTCTGTGCAATAGAAGGGATTAAACGGGAGTTGATGACACCCCATAAGCCTTAGCAAAATGGGGTGGCCAAGAGGAAGAACAAAAGCATAATAGGGGCAGCAAGGGCGATGTTGCATGATCAGGGCCTACCACTAAACTTTTGGGCTGAGGCATGCAACACAACGATTTATGTTCAGAACTATAGCCCACATCAAATACTTGAGATGAAGACACTAGAGAAGGCTTATTTTGGTAAGAGGCCAGATGTTGGCCACTTCGAGATTTTTGGGTCATAAGTTATTTCCATGTGACCAAAGATGCATGGAAGAAGCTTGAGCTGACATCATAGTTGGAGATATTTGTGGGGTACACTGATACACCTCACAACTATTGGGTGTACTTGTGGACCAACAAGATGACAGTGGTTCGCAAGGATGTCAGATTCCATGAGGAGAAGACCATGTGAGTTTCCCTTAAGAGGGAGCTTGAGCTACATGAGGATGATGGTATTTTAGCTCCTAAGGTTGAGGGCCCTTAGATTAATGTGGAGTAGCCACATGTAAGGGATCCAGGAGTGGATACATCCATTAAGGCAAAATCTTCCAGAGAGGGAAGAAAGCGCACAAGCGAGGTTGATAGATTGTTGGACGATGAATGGGAGAATGTGGGAGAACCCACTTCTCAGCACAGGTAGAGGAGGTCACCTAGGAGGTACAATGGATACATGGCTCTTATGGGAGAATGTGTTGTGATAGAGCCATATTCCTTTAAGGAAGCAGTGCAATAGCTGTTTTTGGTTGATGCCATGGTGGAGGAGTATGACTCCATAGTTCGTAATAGTGTTTGGTATGTGGTCTCGAGACCAGAGGACAAGTCAGTGGTGAGATCACATTGGCTTTACAAGGTAAACCAAGATGTAGATGGTAGTGTAGAGAAGCATAAGGCTAGATTTGTATCCTGTGGCTTTTCACAGGTAGAGGGGATTGATTATGATGAGACCTCTGCTCCTGTTGCAAGGTACTCATTAATCAGATCTACATTGGCACTATCAGTGCAAATGGGTTGGAAGATACATCAAATGGATCTGAAGACAACCTTCCTTAATGGAATGATTGAGGAAGAGATGTACATAGAGCAGCCTGAAGGTTTTGAAATCTTTGATCGTGAGTCACATGTGTGTTGGCTCAAGAGAGTGCTGTATGGATGGAAGCAAGTACCCCATGCTTGGTACACCAGGATAGATAAATACTTCACTAGGTTGGGCTTCATGAAGAGTGAAGCAGATGTGAATCTGTACCACATAGTGGTGGAAGGTAAGTTGTTGATCATTATACTTTATGTTGATGATCTCATACTAATAGGTGATGATCAATTGATCAAGTCTTGCAAGGAGGACCTTGCAAGAGAGTTTGAGATGAAGGACATGGGGCTCATGCATTACTTTCTTGGCATGGAGGTATGGCAGGGAGATGGGGAGTTTTTTGTGTTTCAGGGAAAGTATGCCACGATATACTCAGGAGATTTAGCATGGAGAGCAACAAATCCATGAAGACTCCTCTAGCAGGTAACTGGAGGAAGGAAGATGTTACTTCAGGGGAAGTAGTGGAAGCTACTATTTACAGGTAGCTTGTGGGTTCACTCATGTACTTGGTGAACACATGAATGGATATGTGCTATGCAGTTAACCATCTTAGTCAAGTCATGGTTAGGCTAACCAAGCTATATTGAAAGGTAGCAAAGCATGTGTTGAGATACCTCAGGGGCACTTCTCAGTATGTATTATGGTACAGATGGAGTGAAGATTCAAGGCTTCACTGATGTAGATTGTGTAGGGATTCCATCCAATAGGAAAAGCACATCAGGAGAGATCTTCAATATTGGGTCAGTGGTAGTTTCTTGGTACAATAGGAAATAGAGATCGGTTGCACTTAGTTCGGCAGAGATAGAGTAAATTCCTACGAGTCAGGAAACATGTGAGGCCATCTAGATGAGGAAGATCATGGTTGGTTTTTTTGGTCAGCTGATGGATCCAACTATTATTTACTGCAATAATCAAAGTTGTATAAAACTCTCTGAAAATGCAGTTTTTCATGATCGGTTCAAGCATTTTGATATCCCATATCATCATCTCAGAGATTGTGTATTGAGGCAGATTATGTTGTTAGAGTACATTCCCACAAAGGAGCAAGATGTTGACATTTTAACAAAGGCATTGTCAAGATGTAAATTCAAGTTTCATAGAGACAAGATCAGGATAGCTGATAATCCCATTCTTGTTGGGAGGGAATGTTGAGAAATGGAAACAAGAAATTCCAGTTTAATTTGTCCTTGAATTTAAATGAGAATTAAAATCAAATTATATTCTTATAGGAACTTGTAAATAGTTAATTAAGTTTAATTAACTTAATTAGCTTAGGAATTTTGAGTTGGAATTCTTTCTGTAGTTAATGTATATGTTCTCCCTAAATTTTAGGGGTCTAGTACGAGTTTAAATTGCGCTGGAAATTAGATCACTTAGCTTACTTAGTTAAGTTCAGTTAAATTAGTTCTAAATTGTTTTTGGAACTAATAGATGACTAACAGTTAGTTGGTGCACTAATGCATCCACTATTGCTACTCCAACTAATTAAAGATTCCCCCATGAGAAACTCATGCAAGTTGATTCTAAAAAATACCCAATTGAGACTAGAGTGTAGGGACAATGTACTATCAATGGTATTATTCATTAGAGTGTAAATAGCATGCATGCATAAAAGATTGATCCTATGTTTGGATTGCACAGTTTTGGAAGCATGAATTCCCTTAAGATACGGGTTAGTCATCAGAGGAATTACAAAAGAGATTAGGGGCTTGGAGAACTGCAGAATTGGCTAAGTTTTGGCCAAGAGCTAGCTTGTGAGTTGAGAGAGTTGAGCATACTTGTATGAAATTGTTTTAGTGAGAACAAGATTTGTATCTTCACTGATATTTATGATATATGTAATACAGATAGTAGGGTTTTGAGTAGTGGTGTTCTCTAGATACATATTGTGTTATGTGTCATTGATTTATCTTCTTCTTAATCATATTGTTTTTATCAATCTATTGGCTTCTGCTGGTTGAAAGTAGAAGTGGATTTTTGTATTTTTATTTAGTACATTGCATGAGTTTGTGAATCTATAGGATTTTCTACAAAACAATTATGTTTTTAACCAAGCCTAAAGGGGTTTCACAATCTCCAAAAAAATAGAAATGAAATATTTTACAAAATTGATTTTTCCCATAAGAGATTGAAAAGAAAATAAAATTAGGAGGAGTTAAGGAATCTATAGCATATGTTCTCATGAGATCAATCATAATCCCATATTTTAAAATAATACAGCTTAAAATATTCCCTTATGTAATAATAAAAATGGACTTTTATGGATTTAGGGAGATTCCTAATTTTCTACATCTTTCAAACATATTTTTCAAACGTTGTAGATGGTCAAGTCTATGTTTCGATAAAACAATGATATCATTTAGATATATGACTACAGATTCATTGATAAGCTCTCTGAAAGTGATATCCATCGCCTGTTGAAATGTTTCTCCAGTGTTAATGAGCCCAAAGGGAATTTTCCTATAGGCTAAAGTAACCCAAGGAGTTCTAAATGTGGTCTTAAGTTGATTAGTGGGGGTACCATGACTTGATTATAGCCTGAGAAACCATCCAAAAACAATATCATCTTAGAGCTTGAGACATGTTAAAGTATTTTTTCCATTGGAGGGACTAGGTAATGATCCTTTTCAGAAGATCTATTCAAATTTCTGAAATCTATGCAAAGATGGGTATCACCATTCTTTTTCCTAACATGTACTAAATTCACGACCCACTGAGTGTGTCACACTAGAACAATAATTTTAGTTTATAGGAGTTTATTAAGCTCTTGTTTAATTGTGGACTCGATATTAGGATGCATTTTCCTAAGTTTCTGTTGAAAGGGTTTAGTCTGGGGTTTCATAGGGATGATGTGTTGTATAGTATTTGGATTGAAGGTCTTAAGATCATCATATGTCCAAGATAATACATCTCTATATTGCTTAAACAAACTGATAAAATATGACTTTTCTTTAGGAGAAAAGTTAACTCATAAATTGACACCTTGAGGATTTTCTTTAGTTCCTAGGTTTATAACCTCAGTTCCCATGATAGAGCTATTAGTATTACAATTTTTTGGGATTTTATTCCTATCATGTAAGTCATACAAATTCTCTAATCTCATAAAAGATTTAGGGATCAATTTTACCATCTCGAGGAGCTCATCGAACGACCGTTTTTTAGTGATTTGTGAAAAACCCTGTAGGTTATCTTCATGTGTGACTTTGTCAATAACCACATCCTTGAATGTGCCTTCCATGTGTAGAAAATCAATTACTTATTTCTTATCATCAAACATATGCCAATTAGTAGGAGGGTCTGGTATGGAAGGTCTAAATAGAAACTTAACAGAAAATGAATTAGGTTCAAAATTTTTAGCATGAATTAATCTTGAAGCAACATTAGCTAGAAAATATGTTTCTTGATTTATAGTTCTAGAAACATATTGAATATTAAATGATAAAAATTTCGATATCAAATCCCATACCTTAGATTGTGAAGCCTTCAAGGGGGCTAGAAGGCAATGAATTGAATTCCTTACCTATCTAACAATTATGTCATAATTACCATAATACTTCAAGTACCTAAATCAAGATCGAGAGCTTTATAGAGTCCTTGAATCTAAGATTCACATTATGTGACATTTTTAGTACATTGAAATTCTAATTTGCATGCATTAAACATCTTATTACCTTTCAGTTCCACAAGCATACATCATGCACCAGCTCCTTGTTTTGATTTAGAGCCATCAAAATAAAGTGACCAGATCTAAGATTTGTAGGTTTTGAAATATTATTGAGATCAATAATTTTATTATCAAGAGTAAGTATTTTTTGAATTTTTCTAATTCTGATTATTGTTTAAGATTAGGAATTACAGAAAAATTAGCAACAAAATTACCGAAGAAAGAGTCAAAAGATAGAAAATAAATTTTTTTTATTGATTCATTTACATCATTAAGATCAATAATTATGTATTTCATGTATGACTCATTTATTCTAATTTTATTGGCTTCCCCTTTCTAGGGCAACCATAACTGTGTTAAATCAATGTCCATAAGTCCTTTAAGATGTTGTAGCCAATCTCTGCTTAAAAATAACTTGCATACTTCAAGAATATCAACTATTACAATGTCTATAATTTGATGGAATCTACTATCTTATGAGAATATGATTAAAACATCATTTAAGTCACCAAAATGCTTAACAAAAGTTCTGTCCAACTATATGATTTTTACATCTGAAGGTTTCATTTGAGAATTAATATTTTTACAAATAGAGAGTGGCATCATGTTTGATGATGTTCTTGTATCAATCATACAATTATGAGCATTTTTATTAAATATTTCCAGGGTAAGAAAAAATGGTGGAGGCTTCTTTTTCTGGGTAGAAAGAATGTTTGAATTATGTTTCATAATTTGAACATTCTCCAAAACAAAATTATCAAATGCAGTTGCATTCTTTCCAGAAGGAGTTTTCAAGTTAGAATTATGTTGCTACACTTTTTTCTGAATTGTAGGGATTTTCAAAAGCTCATAAAAGGATATATTAGCCTTGATCATTTTAAGATTGTCTATTGAATCATATTCAATTTTGGGTACTACAATTTTTTGGACATCAGGAGGTTGTCTATCATTGTTTTTATTTGTTGCAAGTTGAGTTTGACTTTCATCTAGTTCTTTGCTTCAGGTACATGCACAAATAGAACCATAATGATTATCATAGACATTCAATGAGAATTCAAGAGGTTGAAGTTCATCGTTATCTTTAGAGTTAGGCTCATCCTCCTCTTCTTCATTGTTTTCAAGGGTTGACTCAAAGTCGAATTCCATAGCTTATAAAATCTTTTCCAATCCTTTTGTGTTGAGGGCTTCATTAAGAGGAGGTGGTTTCCTAAAAGGTTGTTTCAAACTTCCCCTATCTGATGGCCTTTTAGTTTTACCCTTCTTGAAGTCAATTATTTCATTTGAAAATTTGTTAATGACCTTTTGGAGGCTCTCTAAATCTAAGGAAGACTGGTCCTTTTTTACCATTAGTTTGTTTGGATGTTTCCATTTTTTCTTGATGAAGCAGAATCAAATGATTTATTAGTGTTGGGTTTAAGACTTAGTGTGTCCTTTTCTGCCTTTAAGTCTTATTTAAAGACTATCTCAAGAGCCTTTAAAGTGGCCTTTCAAGCTCTCTTTACCCATAGAACTATATCATGATGCAGAGCCTTAATATAATAGGTAATAATAAGGTTTCGAGGAGGAAATATGCAATATATATTTTATTTTTTAATGATAAAAAAATAACGTTAAAGTATTTAAATTTTTCCTTATTTACATTTTCATATTAGACAACTCATTTACCAGAACTTCTCAAAACATTTCTCAAAAAATGCAGACTCAAACTATGCCGATGAGACTATGCTTTGTGGGGGCTGAGAAAAGTACAATGTAGTGGATTTTCCTTAAATGTCTATGAAAATTATCTACATACCACATCCTCATAAGAAGCGATCTTTTTCCTAATAGCAAGCATAAATCCCTTCACATGATCATCAGCACGATGTTTTGAATCAAGATCAAATTTGGGAAAAAAACTATTTGGATTTCTTGGAAGGGTATGTTGTAAACTAGGTACAACTACAACATCCCAGTCTAGCCAAGGGGCATCAGGATCATTTTAATCATTTTCATTATTTTCCTGGTCATCTGTCATCTTGGGAGATGCCTGTGAGTTTGATGTGTTTGAAGAGTTTTCTTCGCTAGAAGGGTTTCCTAAGGAAGGAGGCAGACTAGGTGGAGAAGGAAGGGAATTAAATCCTCCAAACAAAGTCAGTTCTCTATATCGTATTCTGACAGATCAACTAATTTTTTTGGTAAGAATATCGTGAATTCGATCAGTAGTTATACTGACAATTTTAGAAGAAGAAACATGTTGCTCAATCACTGAAGGTTCTTGTAAGTTCAAATAAATGGGTGTAGCAAGACAAGTGCACAAACTTATTTTAATAGAAGAACTGTGTTCAATTATTTCTTCAGTTCATGAACTAATTTCATGGGATCTTTGTAGAGTTTGTTCAATTTTTACTTGAGAAGAAGATCAAATTGGTGTGGTAAGCTCAGTGTTTGTTTCTTCAACTAGTGGGTGAGAAATTTCATAAGCCTTAGTTGGGGAAGGGCTAGTGTGATTCCTAGTGAAAATTGGGTCCTAATATTTTGAGTTTTGTGACTTATTTTTTCCATTTATAGTCTTATATTCCCTCCTCCTAGTGCCATTTTGTTGGTGCGGGCATTTTCACACCTAAGTAAACAAAGGAGGTATGCCCAGACTAAGGCTCTTTAACATCACAGGTCATTTGGGATAGCTAACCTTGACGGATTTAACAACTCCATTCGCCCTAGATCCTTTCTTCCGAAGAAGGATTGAATCCAAAAGAAACTAAATCTAAACCTAAACTAAACTATAACTATCCCATACTAACATAAGCTATATAGTATCCTAAATTATGTATTATCTAAGCTAATATTTAAGTTAAGTTAAACTATGCAAAATGAAATAATCTAAGACTTATAAAGTATTAAGAATCCAATTTTATATATTCTATTTATTCATTAGAATTAAAATGAATGATACAATAAAGAATAAGGCTAGAACATATTGTAACTAGCTTAAGACTAAAAAGAATAAAAGTATTATACAACAATTACATATCTAAATTTAAAGAAAATAAATAATAGCTATTTTTTATTCCTAAAAAGAAAATTAAATTCACTTCTTAAAGTAATTAAGAATTAGAACAAATAACTGTAACAATAAAATAAACTTATTCCAGAAAATAAACAAAGTACAACTCTACTTTCTTTCTGTTTTTCACATTAATAAAGAATTACCTAATATATTAATTTCTAACTCTTTCTTAGCCAAGGCTTAAACAAAGAAAGTAACAACAATAAATGATATTTCTATAAGTGATCTCATACCTTCATCAATCACTAACGAATCAAGCCAATTAATCACTGAGAAAGTAAATATAAAGCACACAATTATCACTTTCTCTAACAGCATTGTAAACAACTCATATAAAGAATGACATTATAGTTAGCTTGATATTCAAAACAAGGAAAAGAATATCGATACCGATATATTCTTCTTAGAAAACAATTACTGAAGGATAATACCTAGTTTACAATAAAATTATGATAAATTTGAACAAATGCAAATATTCAACAAAGAAATACAACTAAATAAATTGCTTTCCAGAGAACTAAACCATTTAACCATTTAACAAAAAAATTTAATGAATTTCGCAAATCAATTGATTTAACGAAATAATTGCATGACCATGGAGTGTAAATAAATCAATAAATAAAGTGAATCGAACCAAAACTATAAACTTTCATTAATATTCATCTCACTGTCGCAATTTAAAAAGCATTTCTTTGTTCAAAGATACCACATTTCCCTTTTCATTCCATAGATCCCTCCTGTTGTAAAAATGAGGAGTTTAAATAATAGTTGTTACAAAAGGAGGTCTATAACAAACTAAAAGCGTAGAGCTGTCTCTATTAAAAAATAACAATAATTGTTCATTGTTTTTAGGCCTCTAGGCCATAACATTGAGTGAAAAGAAATCAAAAAGTTGAACGAACAAGAGGTGTTTCAATATCATCCTCAGAGAAAGTGGAGGTACTCAACAAAAAATCCAGCCAATATAATCTCCTTAAACAAATTAAAGGAAATAAGTTACAAAGATAGAAAATAATGTAAATAGGGTCATTACAGAAGTTGGGATTCTGTAACGACCTTATATATTATTTTTAAATCTTTTTACTTAACTTTTTAGAAAACAAAATCCAAAACAAGCATACCTTATTTGTTCCCACAGTTGCAAGAAATTAACAAAATTTTTTATTTAGCATCATCAAGATATGGAGAGATTATAACTTTGACATGAAGGACTTGAATTATTGAAGGAGCCGTGCATCATAAACCTGTGAATTATTGACTGCACTGATGGAATCCTATTGCCTGGGGTTTTCAGTAAGTCTACAAGTAGCTTTAAGTGCATGGAAATAAATCCCATGATTAAGCTTAGAAACAGTAAAGAGAAATTGCTTGCACCAGTAGAGGTATAGCAAGGTCTCCGAGGTAGTTTTATCATCCTTACTATTTGTTTTTGGTGTGCCATTCACATCATTAGGGACATGATCATTACTTGCAAATTATAGTTTAGCCTTTTTAGGCTCCAGTTCACTATTCGTCTCAAGATCAACGTAATTATCATAAGAAGAAACCATGTACTTATTATGTCGCAACTTGTATATTTTCCTGTTAATTAATTTACCTTTAATATGTGAATTATATAATTTATTCTAGCTCTATGTATTTTCACATGCAGGTTCTGGGGAAGGAAATTCAGATTGGGGTTCGAATTCGGAAAACCTTGATTTTCCCCTTTTTCTATGTTTATGTTCCACCCTATCCTCCTCAACAGGAGTATTCTGAGGGCTTCGACGAATAGGAGCAATATTGGGCTTCAAAGCCTATCTTCTTGACAGGCATAGAGGTGTTCCCAAGATAAACTGGAGATTATAGGAATGTCTTGAATCATTTTCAAGGGAGGATTAGAGTTCTTCTTAAACAATGTTAGGCTCTAAAGGGATTTGGTACTTGGTTTCCGCAAGAGGCAACATTTTATTAAAATGATTCCGCATTAAAAATGAATCCCAATCTTCTCCTAGCACAACTAGTCGACATTTAACCAAGATGGCAATTAGACTGTGATGAATAAGAGAATGCTTAGCATTCTGGTCTTGCTTTTGGCAAAAAAGGACATTTTAGTCAAACTTCTATGCATGAAGTGTGAAAAATTCAATTTATGCCCTAGAAAGACCATTAACAATCTAATATGATATATAAAACTAGACTATAATGTCCCTCATAGGTTATATATCTGTGCAAAAATAAAGCCATGTTCTAACATTTAGGTTTCAAATAGGTTATCGGGATACCTTTTATGTCATAAGCATATTCTTTCTTTGCCAACAACTTTCTCCATGGAATGTCTCAAACCCTATAGTTCTTTGACCAAATATCACCATCAACAAGAAGGGTAGTGACCTTAGCTATGAAATTGAAATCTATATTCATATCAACATCTCACACCTTGGCCTTACAACCATCAAAAGAAATTGCAAAATCCTCAGCCTCACCTTGTTTATAACCTTGAAAAAGTCACAGAAACTCAAACTGGCCAACTCTATGAAACATCTCAGCACATTCATTATACACTTCAAGCATATTAGTACCGACTGATTTGATTTGAGCGACTTGTTCCATTGCTAAACTCTTTAAGGAATTATAGTTAGGCTAAAATCTGATACCAAATGGAAAACATGAAGCAGAAAGAAAACCTCAAAATGCTAACTCATGACTTCAACAGAACAAAAGAATGAAGAGAATAATGGAGTCAAAGGTAGATTTGCTTGACAAAACCCTATGAATCATCCCAAGAAATGAGTAATCAAACCTTGGTATGAAATGGAATGATGATAAAAAATAACTTGTGGGTGATCATCAGATTAAGCCAGATGGATGGGATTCGTGGTTTCAGTGCTTGGAACAAATTTCCATGAGGATAGTTGGGGATCACCATGACCTTGCAATGATTAGGCACCATTTCGAGAGAATTAAAAATCAAATATCCCAAGACCATAGTCACAAGCATAGGTTGAGGTTAATATTAAAACTATGTTCTAAGAACGATACACACATATAGTTTGTTATAGCATCATTCAACACTCTCGTAGAACTAATGCTCTTTTATGGCCCTGGGCAGTCCCTTTACCCATATAGACTTGACTTTATATTAAAAAATTATATTTCAAATTCCATATGCGACTCTTCCCACACAAAAGCACATAAATATGTGGGTCCAATAATATTATACCCGCGTATACATTTTTAAGCATGAAAAAATAAAATAAAATGCTATTTTTCGGGCGGGGTTTATGGGTTTTACCAAGAGCCCACTTACAGGAGCCTGTGGCATAACTGAAATAAATAATTTTAGGTGGTATATATACACCCCTTGGATAGGCCTAATGGATAAAGAGAAGAAATATATCGACATTATACTTGATTTCCCCCATATCAAGTATGCTTTTCTCATGCCTCCTGCACTCCCAGTCTCTAGGAAACCCGATTTCCTTTGTAGAGATACTCAACCTCCATATCTAGCATCTTATTTCATCTATTAGAGAGGTTCTCTTCGTTTCTCAGGATGGAAAAGTCCAGAAGAGGACTTCATCAATGTCTTTGGCATGGATTAGGTTTGCACATCTTGGAGGAAGTAGAGGGTTTGGACCCTACGAGAACATATTCAAATGTAGGACCCTCAGGTATGTCTCTAAGTCCAAATTTGATAATTTGAATGTTTAGCATGCTTGATTGAGCGTTCTTTGTTTATTGTTTTATCTTGATCTATTGAGGTTTTCAACCCTTGCCTTAGGGAAACTTTTCTGCCAACAGACTTAGTGACTCTAGTGGGGACTACCATCAAGTATTTCCTAGAAGGGTTGCTTTCTTTAATATGAATTTAGTATTTTGTTTCTTGGTTTTTTCCAGTGTTCTTAAGTTTTAAGTAATTTGGTCATTTAGCTTTATCTTTTAGATCTAGGCTTTCTTTTTATTTTTCCTTGGTTTTATTTTTATACGTGATTTTTGTTATAGGCAGTTGCATACATATGCAGTTTCTTCCAAAGCAACATGTGTATACGTTTGTTGCTTCACATGCAGTCACGTATATACAATAAACTATATTTGAAAAGTTGCATACAAATCTGAAAAATGTTTTTTTTTTTTCATTTCTTTGTTTTGTTGAGGTTTTGGCCAAGTTTATTTATGCTTTCTTGATCTTTGTGAGGTTTGGAATCACCTTGATGGTTGTTTTTGTTTATTTATTTCCTCTTTTTGGAGAAATGCTTGTGTCAACCTAGGGTTTTTAGTTTTTAAATATTTTTGTATCTAAAGTTGGGTTGCAGATCATCTTTGTGAGGTATTTTCCTGTTCTGTGGCTCTATAATAAATCTTTGTTGCTCTTGAACTTGTTGATACCACAATATTTGATTTTCTTCCCTTGTAAAAGTTGGCTCTTTTTATTTCTCTTTGTTGTTTTTAAAGGGGTTTGTGATTCTTGGATGAGTGAGAGATCTCAGTTCTCTAAAGTCTTTCTGATTTTCAAAGTCTTTTACCTCTTTCTAGCCAATCTCTTGAAGTGTTAAGTCTCTCATTTTCACTAGTCTTTGATCTTTGTGATCATTTGTGCCTAGATGGATTTGAGTCTTATTCATTCTTTTGGATTTAAGGTTTTTTTATTTCCTCCCCTTTCTAAATTTTTAGTTTTTTTTTCAAAATCTTTAAAATAAAAATAGAAACATTTTATTTGTTGCCTTCTTTTATTTTGTTTCTTGTTTTAGTAGTCTTTTGGGTTTTGACAAATGTGCAATTGTTGTGATAAGGTTAAATTTCTTTTTATTTTTCTTTGAGGAGTGCTCTTTGCTTTGAGATTTTCTTCTCTTTGTTGTTTGAATTGGCCTTCATATTTTTTTATCACATTTGTTTACCTTTAGGTCTCTTTTTGAATCTTGCATTTACATGCTAGTGTGCATTATGATAGATACATTTTGGACACCATTTAGTTATTTTTTTTTTAGGTTTTGAATGAGTGAGTGCTAAATTGAAAAAGAAAAATATTTTTTGCTTTATTAGGTTTCTCATAGAACCCTTGTAGAAATATCTTTCATTGAAGAAAAAGAACTTTTGCATTCTCATGTAGCCTAGGTTTTCTAATGATTCTTTTGCATCAAAACATCATCAATTGCACTTTCATTTCCTTTGTTCTAAATAAAAACCAACTAAAATGAACGCTTAAATTAAAATGAACTAGACTTTTTCTTTTTGTCATAGAAACACCAACTAGCCTAGGGAATTTTAGGGCCTTGGAATAGTTGTGTGGAGAGCAAACTCTTCAAGGCCACTCAAACTGGAAATTATAGAAGTTGAATAAAGAGTGGAAATCCAATATCATTAAGTTGTTCGAGAAAGCTCCTCTAACAGAGGAGTCAAGCACAAGGACGTGTGAAGACAGGGAAAGAGAGATACCCTCTCTCCTACTTGTTGGATCTTGCACCCATGATTGTTTTACCCGAATTCTGATCATGAGTTGGTGACCTTAGTTGCCTTTCCTAGGGGCCACATAGGTGATTACGGGGGGGAATGCCCATGGTTCCCGAGGCAGACGTTGTATCACTTTCATAGTATTTATGGAGGGTTCCCTTTGAAACTTAGGTATTTTAACTAGAAAATGTTATTGGATGGAGGTTAGTGTAACTGCTTATGACACCTTAATTGGTACGATTGGGCCCTCATCATCCCAAACTACCTTCAGGAGGTCCTTTTCTTCACTTTCTTTTATTTTGGTGTATAGTCCTAATCACCTGAAGGGGAAATAATTTGAATTTTTTTGCTTGGTTGTATATTTAGGAATCTTTTAGAGAGTGATTTGTGCTCCTAGCTTGCCTTAGGTGATTTGAGTCGTTAATTATTCTTTATATATAAAGGTCGATGATTAACTAGTTTTTCAGTCTAGAAGGGTTCATCGACTTTCACCTGCAAGTGCCAAGCCTTCACCAAGAAGGTGTAGGAGTAATTCTGTTGGTTCTTTTTAAGTAATACAAGCTAACACAACAGAGAAAAATCCTTCATCGAGGGCTCTTATTGCACTGGGAGAACCTAGTCTAGTCTATAACCCAGGCAGAAATGCTTCAGTTCTTGCTAGAATACTCTTCCAATAAGAAGGTGAAGTAGAAATTGAATATGCTTCAAATTCCCTTGAGGCTCTTACAAAACCTCTTCCTTCTCATCTTCCATACATTGTATCATACATGGGTACTCTGATTAGCATTGTTCACTCTCCTTCTTTTTTCTTAATGGCCAATGTTAGTAGCACAAGTGTGGAAACTGATATGGTTAGTGTGCATACTCCTTCCTTAGCTATAGGAGGAGGTACTATTTCACCTAGCGTGGTAGTTTTTGGATCTACCTCCATTTCAGGCTTGAGTGGGTGCATCCAACCTTCTGCTCCTTTCACTAGTGCTTATCCTTTTGGAATGACATCTAGTGGGATTCCCTTAGTTTCACCAACTTTACCCTCTATTGCTTTAGTATATATGACTTTGATGGCTAGTGGTTCAACATGTTCCTCCTTCCAATCCATCATTGAATGTAGGGTCAATGCCTTTCTTTGGCTATGCTCAAAATATTAATCCTTTTCAAGGGAGTCAGGGCTTGGTATATCCTTCTATTAGTGGTTTTGGGTTTAGGAATCTCTCTTAATTATTTGGTTAGTAGGGGGGTATGCCATTTCCTACTGTTCTGCCTAGAGGAAATTTTCCTATGGATAGTAATGATTCAATAGGCGGTGGATACCCCTGGGCTACAAGTTTTTCCTTATAGTTCAGTTGATTCTACAAGTAATCTTTGGCAGCCTGGTGCCTCTCAAAATCTAGGATACTATTTTTCAAATGTTAGGAATTCCACTCTTGGAGCTTGGAATTCGGTAGTCTCTCTATGCTTACTATTCCTAGAAACTCTTAATTTTCCAGTTATTTCAAAATTGACTAATGATATGATTTGTTACAAACTAACTTAACCCCTAGTCCCTACTAAACTTCCATCTGATATACCAAAATTTGAAGGGAAGTCTGGTGAGGATCTAGTTGACCATGTAACCACTTTCCACTTATGGTGCTCATCAAACTCCTTGATTTATGATTCAATTAGGTTGAGACTCTTTCAATGAACCTTAAATAGAAATGTGGCAAAATGGTATATCGAATTAAAGGGTGGGTCATTTTCCACATTTGGTGAGTTAGCTACAATGTTTCTCAACCACTTTTAGTTTCCTATCCATTATGATGCTGGAATTGAACTTATGGTCAATTTTGAGCAGGACAAGGCCACCCATATTTCTAACAACATTCAAGAGTGGCGCAAAAGGGAGAGATTGATCAAGGCTTATATCCCTGATGAATTTATTCTCAAGTGGGTTCTGAAATCATTACAACGAGAGATATCTAAGGATGTGTCACTTTTAGGAGTGTTCACAGAAGAACAAGTTATCTTTAGAGACCAAGAATAGAGCTTATTTATTCCGAGTATGGAGTCCTCTATAAGATATTTCTTGATTCTCTTAGATCTAAAATTGATCTCAACAAACCGAAGCCAGGCCCTATGCTGACAGAGTTGTAGGATCGATTGATAATAAAATAGCTAGTTTGTTAAATCAAATACAATAGATGCCATGACAATCTTCTTCTGCGACGCGGATTACACTGTTAGTGTCTCCTCCTTCTCAACCTTTGGTGGTTAATTTTGTTTATTCCTCGAATCCCAAAAGAAATCAACAATCTAACAGGAAGCAGAAAGGACATGGGAAAAATAAAGATAAGGGAGGTAAGAAAAATGAAAATAAACCTAGTGAGGACATTGGTGAGGGAAATAAGGAGTCTAAAAACAAGGTTAAATTCCTATGCAAGTTATGCAGTGGGGATCATCTTACTCATATTTGCCCCAAGATTCAAGATGCTCAATTCTTATTAGTCCAACAAGTTTCTTCTAGTTTCTAGACTATGCTTACTAACCCTTTTCCCTAAGGGAAGCAATTACTTATTGGCTTGAATGCTAATAATGGAGCCCCAAAGGGGGGAAACTAGGAAGGGGGATCCACCTTGAATGTATATATGTTTATGACTCATGTTTACATTTCAACTAGAGAGCATGATTATGGAGAATTGAAATCTTCTAAGGCTAAAACTGCTTATGATACTCAGGAACCTCTTCATATAGAGGCGCCCGTAATTGAACCTATACCTGGGATGCCGAAAGGCTCCTAAAAATGGTCAACTTATAATCCAAACACTAGGGCTACTAAAACTATTCCATTTTTAGAAGATTTAGCTCAGAGCCCTTGTGTTATGTTGGCGTTAGAGATACTCCAGTCATGTCCTATGCAAAGGATTTCTTTGCTCACTACGATAAGATAAGTTGACCCAAAAACTCTTTGGTGATTACATTTGACATGCTAAAAATGGACTCCGTCATCATGTGACTTTTCAAATTAAATCTATGTATCGTAAGAAGACCATATTTTGAACCATAGTTGATGAAGGGGATTCCATATGTGTCATGGCTATGTCAAGTTGGAAAGTTATCGGGTCACCTGAAGTTTCTCCCTCTCCTATTCATTTAACCGCATTCAATGGTCGTTCTTATAGGCCTCATGGAATTTTTACTTCCTTCCCTATTTGTGTAAGGGGCAAGGGTGTTAACATGGAAGTAGAGATAGTCGATGCTAATCTTGATTATAATATTTTTTGGGTTAGAACTGGATTTATGTGATGGATGTCATAGTATCATCTTTGTTTCACATCCTGTTATAGGCTATTTTTTCGCATTTATTCTATAGGCCTTCAAATTGGACCAATTCACATCCTTCAACATATTGTCATCATCCCTACAAAAAGCGCTAAGCATGACACTGCTGAATCCTTAAGTTTCTGCTCTTGACTACTGAACTTCCAAGCTTTTAAGGCCCAGGACACCCTAGCCCTTTAGAGACTAGCATTGACTACCACGTTGATCCTCTCTACACATACACTGATCATCAATAGTTTGCTCAGTCTTGGGAGTGCACTGATTCTAGGAAGTCAGGAAAAAATAAAAAGAATCATGAAGCTTCCTCTTCCAGAAGCTTCTTGATGTTTTTTCAACAATTTACCTTAGATAAGAGTCTTGAGTCCTATCTGATCCTACCTTAGAGTTTTCATATCTTATCCCTTGAGCTCATATTCCCATCTCAAGTAGATATCAAGCCTAGATTGGTCAATGGATAAGAATTCATGAACTACCTCCCTCATATATATATTTACAGCCATCCATGGGCAAGGGGTTGGCTTTTGGAGATTGATTCTACCCTCATGTTGTTGTTTTGAGATTTATTATTCCATGCATTAGAGTCACATAGAGGCATACTTTGTGGCAAGGAAAGGACAAGTCAACTTGGGGATCTCTTCTATAAGATCAACACCTATTTTTGGTTGTAACTCCATTCTATTAATACATAGAGTAAACTATTTTCCTATATATTGTTATCACAAAAAATTGATCATCTAGCCATAACTTACTAGATGGATCTAAGTACACCATGTAGGGCCAATTTTACCATAGTAAAATTACTTTCACTATAAGAAATTACTTAATAAACCACACTTTTACGTTATTTCTAATTAAACCCATGAAGAATAATTAAATAAGTCATTATTTATTTAATTATCTTCTAGGAATAATTAATTAAACCATTGTTTAACTAATATTCCTTGTCATATTTGACCCAATCATGAGAAGTAAATAGATAAATCATTATTTATCTTATTTTTCTGTAGGAATAATTAATTAATCATTATTTAGTTATTTTTCATTGTCAAGTTTAACTAAATCCTTTAGGAATACTTAAAAAAACCATTATTTGTTTATTATTCCTTAACCACATTCCTTGAGATGATAAATAAATCATTTACTTATTTATTATTTATAAATAAAAGTATTTAACCAATTTAAATACTTTTTCCTTCCAACCAAACATAATAAAATATTCCAAATGGTTAATTCTAGAATTTGGTTAATAATATTTTATTATTTTCCATTATTTGAGAATAACCTATTATTTTGTTATTAATTGGAGGGTTTTACATCCATTCTTCACTTTTGATCAATTTCATTGTTTCACTCACTATTGTAACCTTGATTATTATCATTATCACACATCATTTCCTTTTCCATTTGAGTTCTCGTTGAGCTTAAACATTTTGTTTGTTGAGTTTTACACATTATAGAGGAGAGAGACTCTACAAAAGCTAAAGACATTGAGGATAGCCAAGAACCCATCCCATAGAGGGCAACTGGTAACATTATTTTCTCCCTTCATGGGTGTCATCTAATAAAACATATCATCTATATCTAGTTTCCATTGGATTATTGGAGCTATTTGCGCTTATTTTCTTATTCTATTTTGTTGTTTAACTATTTTTGTTGCATAGATAAGGACTTTGGCAGGTTTTGTTTCTGACATTCGCTGCAGATCCACACTGTTTTACAACCATTTTTACTATTGAGGTTTTTTGTTATCCACAGTCTAAAGTGGTCTCTTTTTGTACACCTTCGAGAATAAAACACTCCAACATATGGCGACTCCACTAGGGAATTTCTGATCATCGCCAACAAATGGCGACTCCACTGGGGAATTTTTTATTATCACCAACAAATGGTGACTCCACTGGGGAATTTATGATTATCGCCAACAAATGGAAACTCCACTGCATTTTTAATTCTGATTCAGAAACCAGGGTACCTTCATTTTTCAGCTTAAGGTTTTTTATTTTTTCAATCTCTTAATTTTGTTTACTAGCATTCTAGCCCTAGATCAGTCAAATTTCTAACTTCCACAAGTTTTTTGGTTATTTATGTAGGCCATAAGAACCAACCACGACAACGACAACAATTTTTTCCAAGACTTGTCGCCTGAGAATTGAGGAGCAGAAATCACACTTTTTTGCCCCAAACCTAAGATCTGGACATCTAGAGTGCACTTTCTGACCCAAAAAGTGTGATCCCAACCTAAGATAGGCCAGTACCTGCGATTTTAGGGTTTCGAGGAATTTTTCTGATCATATTTTTTGGGTTTTTTCGAGAGAAGTTTGTAGGGTTGGTTGACCACAATCTTAGCTTGATTAGGCCTTGATCTACTCTGTTTCGCTCGCCGAAGAGGAATTCAGCCCCTTAGAGCTTCTAGTATGCTTCCACCTTTATAGGAGGAGTTTAGCTTAGTAATAAGTTTGAGTTTTTGCAGAGCTTTCAGCCATATTTTCTAGATTTGTACCTTCCTTTTTTAGATCTTCACAAATAGGTTGTTTCCATCCAAAGTTCCCTCTTGGACCTTGTTTGGTCATTTGCCTTAGGGTGACATAATTTTCCTTAGGTTTCACTCCCATCTCCCGATCTTTTGCAACGATTTTCCTCACTATTTTTTCGTTGTTGCTATGCTACTTTCTAGTAGCATAGTGTCATTTTATCCCCATCACACTGACACTTGATCTATTGGCCTTTTTCGTGTGATTTCCCTTGATTTCACCACCAAACCGCACGGTGCTTACAAACCCAGTTTGGGTGGGGTTTTAGATAGTTGATTTGTTGTTCATTTTCTGTTTTTAATTTTAGTTTATTTCAACAATATTTTTTCTTTTTCAAACACGGTCTGGGCT
Source organism: Pinus taeda (assembly GCA_000404065.3). Taxonomy (NCBI): domain Eukaryota; kingdom Viridiplantae; phylum Streptophyta; class Pinopsida; order Pinales; family Pinaceae; genus Pinus; species Pinus taeda. The sequence goes on along the minus strand of APFE031166660.1, from coordinate 116,847 downwards.
TAATTAATAAACACACTTGCACACACAAGCACACATTAAGTGAAGGGAACTTGGTTTACACTACCAAGCCAAGACATAACTTAATTAATTTATCTCCCCAAATAGAGACAGAGAGATTTTGTTTATCTCCCTTCACCATTTCTGTGTCACTTGTGTCTTGTAACCATTGCACCACCAAGGCGCTTGTCGCAGAGGCTTTTAGGTATTCATCCTTAGTTTCCACTTGGATGTATTACTCCTCCCCGTAGGGTTCGAGTTACTCATCCCCTGAGTCCCCACAACGACTCTTCTTCTAGTTCATCTAATTCCTCATCTGATTCTGAGCTTCCTTCACCACTTACCGTCATCATGTGAGGACCCACTACAGGTGAGGAAACTAACCTGGTGGTTGTTCTGGTTATATCCTGGTAGTCACATCTAGAGGAACCATTACAGGAACTATTCCAGTAGCTGCTTTGCTACCTTTCATGGCTGGGTTAAGTCTCCTAGATTTTAGCTAGTAGATTAACGATGCCATACACCATGATGTTGGTTAGCCAGCTATGCCGACTAAGCTTCCCTCAGACATTCCCAAGTTTAAGGGTAATTTTGGAGAGGACCCAGCTAATCACATCCACTGCTTCGATATGTGTTGTTTGTCTAATTCCATCACTAATGACTGCATTCGTCTTCGGTTGTTCTAACGCATGCTAACTGGAGATGCTGCGTAGTGTTACATTGACCAACCCTTTGCTTCACATTCCACTTTTGTTATGCTTGCTAAAGAATTCCTTTCATATTTTTAGTTACCTCTTCGGTACGACACCGATATGGAGCTCTTGACTGTCAGTCCTATGCCACTCTTCTTTCTGACCATGTCCAGGAATGGTGTTGAAGGAGGAGAATGTGTTGTGCTCCTTCCTTTGAAGACCATGCCTACCTTTATTGGTTTCTTAGGACTCTTTTAGCACCCATATCCAAAGATGTCACATCTCACTTTCCTTAGATAGAGGAAGAAGCTTTCCAGACCACTCTAAGATATTATGTGATTTATGCTCAATTAGGTTATGTCTATACCGTTATACTAGACGTCCCTCGTGTTGGAGATACCAATGCACTGGGGGCATCTCACGCCATTGGTGGTATCATTGGAGCTATTTCACATCCTTCACCATATGCTCAACAGGGTTATGGCCAGCCACAGGGGGCACCAGTTCCATCAACATTTACCCCCTTCCTTTCGGCAACGTGTATTCAGGACAAGGCACATATTATGCATTCACCCAACCATATCAGCAGATGTGAGGGCCAACTAGTGCTCAACCTGTCTACTGCACCATTTCCCTTTCACCATCTTACACCTATGCACCACTGAGTTCTCTAGCCCCCGACGCATTAGCACAATAGCCTCCCATGTATCCTCAACCCCAGTGGCCACCACCCCCTTAGGGAAAATTGTATGCACAATGGAGTGCGACCAATTCCCAAAATTCAAAGAAAAAGAATAAGGGGAAGGATAACAAGGGTAACTAAGGTAATCAACCCAATCAACCCCAAAGGAACAAACCTAACACCGACAACTAACAACAGGGAACCCAACCCAAGAAGAATAAGGTTATTCATATGAACAAGGCTTGTGCATGTTATGGTGTACATGGCCATTATACTCATGAGTTTCCCCTCTTACCTTAGATGTGCCAATTGTGGGAAGCCTAAGCAGCTTCTAGAGGTCAACCACCCATGCAACACTCGCCTTAGAATCTTGTTCCATCTCAACTGACCGTGCTTATAAATCCTTTCCATCAGCAAGGATTTGTTGTTGATCAACATCAGTAAGGTCAAGAATCCCACCCTCCCCAACCTTCTGGTCTTAGTGACTACGAAATCCTCATGATGAATTCTAACGAAGTCAATACCTCCGATGTCAACTTCCAAAATTGGTTGCGTCAATATGACAAGCCATCGACTTCATCCACAACTAAGACCAAAACCAAAGAATCTACTAAGCCTCTTACAACACCAAATGGTTTGTTACATATCCCTCAACCTAAAGTTGAGTCAAGTATTAAGATCCTAAAGGGGCCATTATGCCGTAATGCGACTTCTAACTGAGCTGCCCAAACATACAGTATAGTAGATGACTTGGCGCAATCACCTACTGCCATGTATATGTTGGAAGTTCTCCAGTCATGAACATCTCAAAAGAAAGTTCTACTAACTTCTTTGGGTGCAATAGGTCCTTCATATGATCATTTGATTGTCTTTCCTATTGATGTCTCAAAAAATCCTCCATTACCTCCATTTGTTGCTTTCTAGATACTAGTCAAAGTTCATAATGCCATCATCTCCCGATGCATTATTGATGAAGGTGCATCCACCTCCATGATGTCTACTGCCATTTGGAATAAACTCAAGTCACCTGAACTGTCCCCATCCACCATCACTTTGCGTGCTTGGGATGGTCACCCCTCCCAACCTCTTGACATGTATTGCAATTGTCCAGTGACTCTTGCGGGTAGGATTATCATTGTAGACATTGAGGTTATCGATGACCCTCTAGATTCTAACATTCTATTGGGTAATAGTTACACTTATGCCATGTCAGCTATCGTGTATGCAGTTTTCCATAAGATGTGCTTACCCCATGAAGGGAATATCATTACTATCAATCAATTGACATATTATGAGCCATCATCCATAACCTCCCCTAAGTCCATTATCTCATCAATGTCCAGCAAGCAGTCTCCCACCCCTCTCACTGGTGTTTCAGTTGAAGTTTATAAATATTCCACCTTGTTGGGTGCTTTCCTTTGTCCTTCCCCTCCCATCTCTAAGCCCAACTCATTGAGTGTCTACATGTTACAAGCATCATGGGCTACTCTAAAGCAGTATGGTACCTCTGCTCAACAACCAACTTCTCAGCACTTTTCTGTTGCCATCTTAGTCGAGCCATCCAGATCCATCCCTCCAGGACCTCCTCCTTTTGTGGTTGCCTCTCCTTTGTTCCCACCAGGAACTATTCCTCCAAGTCTTAACCATCCAGAAGCTATTCCACTTGGACATTACCCTACAGGGAAAATATATTTCTTGTTTCCTCCTCCTGGAATCTTTTATGCCCCTGTCATGGCCTTATAGAGTCTCCCTAATATGACTTTGGGGATCCCAGTATCGTACATTGATCCCCCAACAAACACTCCACCTCGTCAGCTCAGACCATATCATGCTTTGACCTCGGTTCAACTGGTTCTTATAGCCCCTGCCAATGCTCCAGTTCCACTGCAACCTCAACAAGAGTCCACTCTTGTTGCAAAAGCATATGGACAAAGAGGAAAAGCCAAGAAGAAGGAACCTAAGGACAAGGCTCCCTAAGCACCTCTAGCTCATAAGCCTCCAAAGTTGACACCTCCATGCACTTTGTGTGAGGTTTTTGGGAATGCCACCAATAAATGTCTTGAAATTCCTCGTCTCAAACCTTTGGTTGATGAAATGTTTCCCGAGTCTAATATCCCTGAGGTCCATGTTACCTTACTGGATTCAGCCAAAAGACTTGAAAAGTTACGCACAAATCACCCTTGTGCCTTGTGCAATAATTATGGTCATTATTCCCATTGTTGCCCTCATCTCGATGAATTTCGTGATTGCCTCCAAGTGCTTCGTGACTTCAAGGCCACTCATAGTGGATCATCTACTCCTCTACTTATGGATCCTAGTACCACTAGTACTAGAACATGGGGACTTTGGTCCCACCATAGTGATCCCTCCCTTTGATGTTGAGATGACAGACTCCATGGTCCATATTCTTTACGTGTCGTCATCCTTGAGTTCCTCGCAGGAAACCTTTCTGAGGTATCTGCATGTGCTTCCATTGAACCTCCTTGGTTGGAAATCGAGGTCTCAATATCGATAGATTTTCCATCTACTATATTGTCGTCTACCATTTCAGATGATGTGTATGTGTACCTTATATCTCAAGATGATGCACCAGGTACTCCCGCTGCATCATGTAGTCAATCTTCCTCCTATCCACCCATCTTCTATTCTGATGCAAACATCATGGAAGTCATGTCTACCCTTGATTATCCTTGGGATGATATGCACCACTATGCGTACTTCCTTCCATATTTATGAAACCATAAGTTTTCCCCCATATTACTTGTATGAGCTATCTGATACCAGGCCCCTCGCTATCTTCTCATAGGTGATGACCTTTATCATCACAGTGTTGATTATATCTTTCGTGGTTGTCTTACTCATCATTATGGCTAGGACCTCACATCATTCGTAAGGACATGGGTAAGGGAGCATATCTCTTAGAGGATTTTGAAGGCCAACTTCTTCCTAATCCTTGCAATGCACTCTACCTCAGGAAATTTTACCCATAGAATATCCTATTGATTTGCGTGTATTTATTTATGTCATGCATTTAGCTAGGTTGCATCATCTCATTTGTTGTATTTTGCACCTTTTAGATGGATCCATCATCCACACTGTATATCAGCTATGCTGATAGTGCGAGTCACATCTCCAAGAATCTAGCCTCGATAGCATGGGCCATTTTCATCCCCTTACATACATTTGTCCATTCTAATGATGTGTGCATTGGATCTGTTACCAATAACCAGTCGAATATGATGCAGTGATAGGTTTGTTAGTCGATGCCCTTTCTCATCACATCCTTCATCTTCATGTTCATTTAGATTCCTTGCTACTTTTCATGCAATTGAATGGTGTGTATCATGTGAATAACCAAGTCCTATTTATAAAATATCTACAAGTTAAGCTATTGCTACGTGAATTTGAAACCATTACATTCAGTCATGTTCCTAAAGCCCAAAATAACTATGTAGATACCATTGCAAACAATATTCTAGATTGGCATTTATCACATGTATACCACAAAAGTTAACCATAACCAAAATAAATGGCAAACCAAAATCATCATATAAAAGATGCATAACCACATTATGTATCAACATATAAAAATAAATGTGTTTGGATCCCACCACTCTAAATACATCTTGTACACCCCATAGCATACTGGGTGGAAAATAGGCTCCTACATTTCCTTATCATCCTTTTGAGGCTCTCACGCCAAGTTGGGCTGAGATGCTTGAATCCCTTTCTTGAGCACATGGAACACAATGGTGCTCCACAAACTCCTCCTGCTAGGGGGTATCATTCCCACCTTTTCATACCAAATCAGTCCCTTCCATCACATATGCTTGCGGGAAATACCCCATGCTTGGGGGAATGATGGTTTTCCCCTGACCATCTTCTCAATTGATTAACATAAGTCTTGGCCTAGATCCCACCGAATCTAGGTATTGTTGATTATCCTCCCATTCCTTGGATAGTTTCTCCTATGGGCCTCTCTGGTGAGCCATATTCACATCGCATGTAATAGACATTTGATATCATATATTCCAATATTCTACTCTATTTCATACTACCTTTACCACATAGTCCCCATGTTTGACTTAGTGGGTGAGGATGATTCTAAGCCTCCTCTAGTAGTTCATTCTTGTTTTCCTCTTCCCTTAATTATTCACCAGGAACCATTGTTCCAAGAAGAATTAAGGCCACTTGCCTGAAAGTTGTAGATCTTGATTCCAATGGTTGATTTGTCCGATATGATCTCCACAAGGTTTGGGGACTTTCCCTCCTCTCCAAATTCACCAAAGCCCAATGTGCAAATGAATTAAATTGGAGGGAAAACACCCTTTTATAGGAAAACCCACAGTTTTTTTGTTGCATATTGCGACCAAACCATAACTTGTTTTAATGAACCGTCAACATCATTGGAAAGCTCTCATAAAAAACTATAATGGGCCTCTCTTATTTTTTGATGATTTGACACTCTGACTGGAAGCCATTTTTCCAAGAAGGGTCACTTTGTCGCCTCTCAAAATGGAATTTCCTCATATGCAATGCTTGTATGTTGGGGATCACCTTCCCTTGGCACTTGTCATCTAACGTGTTGATTTTAGTCATGAGAAACCATAATTTTCCCATGTTTTCATGGTTCCCACCAAGCCTATTCTGTGTTGCAGCATCATCGAGTCACCCTTGTTTAGAGCATCCGCGATGAGTCACCTTTGCATCCATGGAGCCTATTTCACATCCCATTGTATCATGTCATAGTATTCCATCCACCTTTGCATGCCATTCATGCCGTGTTTCCCATTTTTGTCCTTCAGTAATATTGCCCGCCATCCCTTCCAGCGTTGAGTCAGTCACTGCCAGGTCAACCATGCACTTTATGCTCTGACAAGGGAAGTAATTTGTTTGTCCCTCAGTCCCATTTTCCCTATTTTCCTTGGTGTTAGTCCATCAATCACATTACTATTTTAACTCATGCCTTAGTTAAGGATCCCCATTGCCTCACCTATGGCAGGTCCTATTCTGTCAACATCAACACATATATTCTAGAGGAACGACTGAGAGGGTGGTGTATCTTGGTTCCAACTTCCACTCTTTTTCGGTGCCTCAGATCAAGAAAAGGGAATCATCATTGCCCTTTTACTTGATTGTTTCATGCTTGTTAAGCATACACTTGATGGTCTAGTGATGCAGTAGATTGTACCAGTGATTCCTGGGTGTGTGTGAGATGTTTGAGACCTCATGAGGGGGTGGACCTTCAGGTAGCCCCCCACATGCTCAGATGACTTTATATTATGCTACATCCTCATATGCAGTTCCAGAGATTTAATGGGTTCGGTTCCTACCACTTGCATCGCTCATAGCATTCATGTCTCCTTCAAATGATCTATTCAGTTTTGCAGAGCCTTTTCTTGTTCAGCAAGGCTTCTTTCATTGTTATACCCTCCCTCCCACCCATTTTTTGAGGGAAGGTCCATTATGTCTCATGTACTCAAAAGTTACTATATTCAGTCATGGCTCATGTTTTTCCTAGGAACATTATGTATATGGGAGACATTGTATTATTTCCTTGCTCATTTAAACTAGCATGTCATGTACCATTCAACATGTACTTTAGTGCTCAGTTTCATTTTTCTAGGCACATTTTTACTTTTTGCACTGAGTTATCTCGGCGGGTATAGGTATGACCCCTAGCCTCACTGAGATTGGGTACCACAACCTAAAAGGAGAGTTACATCAATTATTTGCTCTTACCTCTCAACCACTATCCTCTTTCGATTAAGCTCCATTGGTCTCTCTCTCTCTCTGTGACTCCCCTTTGGTGTATAGTGATTGTGTCCTTACAAAGTGCTTCGGTCATATGTTTTTCTCCTAACACTCGTACATTGGGGGGAAATCTGCTATCACCAAAAAACAATCATCTAGCCATAACTTACTAGATGGATCGAAGTACACCATGTGGGGCCAATTTTACCATAGTAAAATTGCTTTTACTATAAGAAATTACTTAATAAACCACATTTGTGAAGTTATTTCTAATTAAACCCACGAAGAATAATTAAATAAATCATTATTTATTTAATTGTGTTCTAGGAATAATTAATTAAACCATTGTTTAAGTGATATTCCTTGTCATATTTGACCCAATCATGATAAATAATTAGATAAATCATTATTTATCTTATTTTTCTCTAGGAATAATTAATTAATCATTATTTAGTTATTATTCCTTGTCAAGTTTGACTAAATCCTTTAGGAGTACTTAAACAAATCATTATTTGTTTATTATTCCTTAACCACATTCCTTCAGATGATAAATAAATCATTTATTTATTTATTATTTCTAAATAAAAGTATTTAACCAATTTAAATACCTTTCCTTCCAACCAAACATAATAAAATATTCCAAATGGTTAATTGTAGAATTTGGTTAATAATATTTTATTATTTTCCATTATTCGAGAATAACTTATATTTTGTTATAAATTGGAGGGTTTTACATCCATTCTTCACTTTTGATCATTTTCATTGTTGCACTTACTATTGTATCCTTTATTATTATCATTGTCACATACTATTTCCTTTTCCATTTGGATTCTCATTGAGCTCAAACATTTTGATTATTGAGTTTTACAGATTATAAAGGAGAGAGACTCTACAAAAGTTGAAGACATTGAGGATAGCCAAGAACCCATCCCATAGAGGGGGAATGGTAACATTATTTGTTCCCTTCACACGTTTCATCTAATAAAACGTATTCTTTATATCTGGTTTCCATTGGATTATTAGAGTTATTTGCGCTTATTTTCCTATTCCATTTTGTTGTTTAACTATTTTTGTTGCATAGATAAGGACTTTGGCAGGTTTTCTTTATATCATTTGCTCCAAATCCACATTGTTTTACAACCATTTTTACTATTGAGGCTATTTTTCATCCACTATCTAAATTGGTCTCTTTTCGTTCACCATCGAGAAGAAAACACCTATGCACCACCGAGTGCTCCAGGCCCCCATGCATTAGCGCAATAGCCTCCCATGCATCCTCAGCCACAATAGCCACCACCCTCTTAGGGAAAAGTGTATGCACAACAGAGTGTGACCAATCCCCAAAATTTGAAGAAAAGGAATAAGGGGAAGGGTAACGAGGGTAACCAGGGTAATCAACCCAACTAACCACAAGGGAACCAACCTAACACTGACAACTAGCAATAGGGAACCAAACCCAAGAAGAATAAGGTTATTTGTACGAACAAGGCTTGTGAATTTTGCGGTGTACATGGCCATTATACTCATGAGGGTCCCCTCTTACCTCAGATGTGCCAAATATGGGAAGCTTGAGCAGCTTCTAGAGGTCAACCACCCATGCAACACCTACTTCAGATTCCTGTGCCATCTCAATTGACTGTGCTTACAAATCCTTTCCCTTAGTAGGGATTTGTTGCTGCTCTGACTTAGTAAGGTCAAGAAACCCACCCTCCCCAACCTTTTAGTCATGGTGACTACTAGATCCTCATGATCAGTTCTAACGAGGTCAATACCTCTGATGTCAACTTCCAAAATTGGTCGCGTCAATACGACAAGCCATCTACTTCATTCACAATTGAGACCAAAACCAAATAATCTACTGAGCCTCTTATGACACCAAATGGTTCATTACATATCCCTTAGCCTAAAATTGAGTCAATTCCTAAGATCCCTAAGGGGTCATTATGTCACAATGTGACTTCTAACCGAGCTACCCAAACATACAGTATAGTAGACGACTTGGTGAAATCACCTGCTGCCATGTCTACGCTGGAAGTTCTCCAATCATGACCATCTCAAAATAAAGATGTACAAACTTCTTTGGGCACAGTAGATCCTTCAAATGATTGTTTGATTGTGTTTCCTATTGATGTCTCAAAACATCCTCCATTACCTCCATCTGTTTCTTTCCAGATACTAGTCAAAGTCCGTAATTCCACCATATCATAATGCATTATTGGTGAAGGTGCATCCACCTGCATGATGTCCACTTTCGTTTGGAAGCAACTCAAGTCACCTGAAGTGTCCCCATCCACCATCACTTTGCCTACTTGGGACAATCACCTCTTCCAACCTCTCAGTATTTATTGCAATTGTCCAGTGACTCTTGCGAGTAGGACTGTCATTGTAGACATTGAGGTTATCAATGCCCCTCTATATTATAACATTCTATTGGGTCATAGTTACACTTATGCCATGTCAACTATTACGTATGTGGTTTTCCACAAGATGTGTTTACCCCATGAAGGGAAGATCCTTACTATCAATCAATTGACATATTATGAGCCATCATCCTCAACCTCCCCTAAGTCCATTATCTCATCGATATCTAGCAAGTAGTCTGCCACCCCTCTCATTGGTGTTTCATCCGAGGTCTACAAATATTCCACCTTGTTGGGTTCTTTCCCTGGTCCTCCCCCTCCCATCTCTGAGCCCAACTCATTGAGTGTCTACATGTTACAAGCATCATGGGGTACTCTAAAGCAGTATGATACCTCTACTCAACAACCGACTTCACAACACCTTGATGTTGCCATCTCAGCCAAGCCATCCAGATCCACCCCTCCAGGACCTCCTCCTTTTGTGGGTGCCTCTCCTTTGTTCCCAAAAGGAACTATTCCTCCAGGTCTTAACCATCCAGGAGTTGTTCCTTTGAGAAATTACCTTGTAGGACATATACCTTTCTTGTTTCCTCCTCATGGAATCTTTTCTGTCCCTGTCATTGCCTCGTTGGGTCTCCCTAATATGACTTTGGGGATCCCAGTCTCATACATTGATCCCCCAACAAACACTCCATTTGGTCAGCTCAGACCATATCATGCTTTGACCTTGGTTCAACTAGTTCTTACAACCCCTTCCACTGCTCCAGTTCCACCGCAACCTCAACAGGAGCCCACTCTTATTGTGAAAGCATCCGGATAGGTGGGAAAAGCTAAGAAGAAGGAACCTAAGGACAAGGCTCCCCAAGCACCTCTAGTTCCTAAGCCTCCAAAGTCAACACCTCCATCCGCTTTGTGTGAGGTTGTTGGCCATGCCACCCAAAACTGTCTTGAAATTCCTCGTCTCAAACATTTGGTTGATGAAATGTTTACTGAGTCTAATATCCATGAGGTCCATGTTACCTTACTAGATTCAGCTAAAATACTTAAAAAGTTGCACACAAATCACCCTTGTGCCTTGTACGATCATTATGGTCATTATTCCCATTATTTTCCTTGTCTCGATGAATTTCGTGATTGCCTCCAAGTGCTTTACAACTTCGAGGCCACTCATAGTGGATAATCTACTCCTCTACTTGTGGATCCTGGTACAACTAGTACACTAGAACAGGGGGCTATGGTCCCACCATCGTGATCCCTCCCCCTGATGTCGAGATGATGGACTCCATGGTCCATATTATTTACCTGTCATCATCCTTGAGTTCTTCGTAGGAAAACCTTTCTGAGGTTTCTGCACGTGCTTCTATTGAACCTCCTTTGTCAGAAACCTAGGTCTCAACATCAATAGATTTTCCATTTAATAGCTTGTCATCTACCATTTCAGATGATGCATATGTGAACCTTCTTTCTCAGGATGATTCACCAGGTACTCGCGCTGCATCTTATAGTCAACGTTCCTCCTGTCCACCCATATTATATTATGATGTGGACATCATGGAAGCCATGACTACCCTTGATTACCCTTGGGATGATATGAACCAATATGCATACTTTCTTCCATATTTGCGAACCCATAAGTTTTCCTCCCATCTTAGTTGCGATGATTGATGACGTATCTGATACCAGGCCCCTCACTATCTTCTCATTGGCAATGACCTTTATCATTGTGGTGTGTATTATATCCTTCATCTTTGTCTCACTCATCATTATGACTAGGACCTCACATCATTCGTAAGGACTTGGGTAAGGGGGCATATCTCTTAGAGCATTTTGAAGGCCAACTTCTTCCTAATCCTCACAATGCACTCTACCTCAGGAATTTTTACCCATGACATATCCCATTTATTTGTGTCCATTTATTTATGTCATGCATTTAGGCAAGTTGCATCATCTCATTTGTTGTCTTTTGTACCTTTCAGATGGATCCATCATCCACACTATATATAGGTTATGCTGACAGTGCAAGTTGCTTCTCCAAAAATCTAACCTCTACAGCATGGGCCATTTTCATCCCCTTGGATACATTAGTCCATTCTAATGATGTGTGCATTGGATTTGCTACCAATAACTAGCTCGAATATGATGCAGTGATAGGTTTGATGGTCGACACCTTTGCTCATCACATCCTTCATCTTCATGTTCGTTTAGATTCCTTGCCGCTTTTCATGCAATTGAATGGTGTGTATCATGTGCACAACCAAGTCCTATTTATAAAATATATACAAGCTAAGATGTTTCTACGTGAATTTGAAACCATTACTTTCAGTCATGTTCCTAAAGTCCAAAATAACTATGTAGATACAATTGCAAACAATATTCTAGATTGGCATTTATCACATGTATACCACAAAAGGAAACCATAACAAAATAAATGGTGAACCACAATCGTCATATAAAAAATGCATAACCACATTATGTATCAACATATAAAAATGAATGTGTTTGGAGTCCACCACTCTAAATACATCCTATACACCCATAGAATACTAGGCGGAACATAGGTCCCTACATCTCCTTATCATCCTTTTGAGGCTCTAGTGCCAAGTTGGGCCAAGATGCTTGAATCCCTTTTTTAAGCACTCAGAACATAATGGTGCTCCACAAGCTCCTCCTACTAGGGGGCATCATTCCCACCTTTTCATACCATATCAGTCCCCTCCATCACATATGCTTGTGGGCAGTACCCCATGCTTGGGGGAATGATGGTTTTCCCCTTACCATATTCTTAATCTATTAACATAAGTCTTGGCCTAGATCCCACTAAATCTAGTTATGGTCGATTATCCTCTCATTCCTTAGATATTTTGTCCTACCGACCTCTCCGACGAGCCATATTCACATCGCATATCATAGACATTTGATACCATATCTTCAAATATCCTACTCTATTTCATACGACCTTTACCACGTAGTTGCCATGTTTGACTTAGTGGGTGAGGATGATTCTAAACCTCCTCTAGTAGTTCATTCTCATTTTCCTCTTCCCTTAATTATTCACCAGGAACCATCATTCCAAGAAACATTATTCCACTTTCCTGAAAGTTACAGATCTTGATTCTCGATTTATCTGATACGATCTCCATATGATTTAGGGCCTTGCCCTCCTCTCCAAATTCACCAAGGTCCAATGTGCAAATGAATTAAATTGGAGGGAAACTGCCCTTTTATAGGAAAACCCCCAATTTTTCTGTCACCCATTACAACCAAACCATAACTTAGTTTGATGAACCATCAACACCATTGGAAATATCTCATTGAGCACTATAATGGGCCTCTCTTAGTCTTTGATTATTTGACACTTCACCTAGAAGCCATTTTTCCAATAAGGGTCACTTCGTCGCCTCTCAAAATCGAATTTTGTCATATGCGATGCTTGTACTTTGGGATCACCTTCACTTGGAACTTTTCATCTCACGTGTCAATTTTATTCATGAGAAATCATAATTTTTTCATTTTTCATGGTCCCCACCGAGCCTATTCTGTGTGGAAGCATCATCGAGTCACCCTTGTTCAGAGCATCTGCGATGAGTCATGTTTGCATCCATGGAGTTCGTTTCACATCCCATTGTATCATGTCACAATATTCCATCCACCTTTGCATACCATTCATCCTATGTTTCCCATTTTGGCCTGCATTCATACTATCCACCATCCCCTTCGGAGTCGAGTCAATTGCTGCCAGGTCAACCATGCACTTTATGCTTTAACAAGGGAAGTCATTTGCTTGTCCCTCGATCCCATTTTCCCCATTTTCCGTGGTGTGAGTCCATCAATCACATTACTATTTTAACTCGTGCCTTAGTTGAGGATCCCCATTGCCTCACCTATGGAAGGCCCTGTTCTATCGACATCAACACATCTATTCTAGAAGAATGACCAAGAGGGCAGTGTATCTTGGTTCTAGCTTCCATTCTTGTTTGGTGCCTCAGATTAAGCAAAGGGAATCATCATTTCCCTTTTACTTGATTATTTCATGCTTGTTATTCATACACTTGATGGTCTAGTGATGCAGTAGATTGTACCAGTGATTCCCGGGTGTGTGTGAGATGTTTGAGACCTCATGAGGGGGTGGACCTTCAGGTAGCCCCCCACATGCTCGGATGACTTCATATTATGCTACATCCTCAGATGCAGTTTTGTAGATTTGATGGGTTCATTTCTTGCCACTTGCATCACTCATAGCATGCATGTCTCCTTCAGATGATCCATCTAGTTTTGCAGGGCCCTTTCTTGTTCATCAGGGCATCTTTCGTTGTTATACCCTACCTCCCACCCATTTTTTGAGGGCAGTGCCATTATATCTCATGTACTCAGATATTATTGTATTCAGTCCTGGCTCATGTTTTTCCCAGGCACATTATGCATATGGGATACATTGTATTATTTCCTTGCTCATTTACACCAGCATGTCATGTACCATTGAACATGTACTTTAGTGCTCAGTTTCATTTTTTTGGGTGCATTTTTATTTTTTTGACTGAGTCATCTCGGCGGGTATAGGTATGCCTCCTCCGCCTTACTGAGATTGGGTACCACAACATAAAAGGAGAATTACATCAATTATTTAGTCTCGCCCCTCAGCCACTATCCTCTTTCAATTAAACTCCATTGGTATCTCTCTCTCTCTCTCTCTCTCTCTAACTCCCCTTTGGTGTCTAGTGATTGTGTCCTTACAAAGTACTTCGATCATACTTTTTTCTCCTAACACTCATACATTGAGGGGAAATCTGTTATCACCAAAAAATGATCATCTAGCCATAACTTACTAGATGGATCGAAGTAAACCATGTGGGGCCAATTTTAAAAATAATTAAATAAATCATTATTTATTTAATCATGTTCTAGAAACAATTAATTAAACCATTGTTTAATATTCCTTGTCATATTTGACCCAATCATGAGAAATAATTAGATAAATCATTATTTTTCTTATTTTTCTCTAGGAATAACTAATTAATCATTATTTAGTTATTATTCCTTGTCAAGTTTGACTAAATCCTTTAGGAGTACTTAAACAAATCATTATTTGTTTATTATTCCTTAACCACATTCCTTCATATGATAAATAAATCATTTATTTATTTATAATTTCTAAATAAAAGTATTTAACCAATTTAAATACCTTTCCCTCCAACCAAACATAATAAAATATTCCAAATGGTTAATTGTTGAATTTGGTTAATAATATTTTATTATTTTCCATTATTCAACAATAACCTAATATTTTGTTATAAATTGGAGGGTTTTACATCCATTCTTCACTTTTGATCATTTTCATTGTTGCACTTACTGTTGTAACCTTTATTATTATCATTGTCACACACCATTTCCTTTTCCATTTGGGTTCTCATTGAGCTCAGACATTTTGTTTGCTGAGTTTTACAAATTATAGAGGACAGAGACTCTACAAAAGTTGAAGACATTGAGGATAGCCAAGAATCCATCCCATAGAGGGGGACTGGTAACATTATTTGTTCCCTTCACAAGTGTCATCTAATAAAACATATTCTTTATATCTGGTTTCCATTGGATTATTAGAGTTATTTGCACTCATTTTCTTATTCCATTTTGTTGTTTAACTATTTCTATTGCATAGATAAGGACTTTGGTAGGTTTTGTTTCTATCATTTGCTCCAAATCCACATTGTTTTACAACTATTTTTACCCTTGAGGCTATTTTTCATTCAATATCTAAATTGGTATCTTTTCATTCGCTGTCGAGAAGAAAACACTCCAACAGATGGCGACTCCACTAGGTAATTTCTTATCATCGCCAAAAAATGGCGACTACATTGCGTTGTGAGTATCAAAGAGATCCCATAGGAAGAACCTCATCCCTCTACTCCTATTCATTGGAGTGGACTCCATTTTTATCAGGCTCATCCTCTTCATCCTCTTCAAATTCCCACACAAACTCCTTTACCTAATTCTTCCCGCTTACTCGTGAGTTTCTCGCAGAAATATTATTTTTGAAAGCTAACCATGACTAAATCCACTATGGTTTCCTATCCTGTGTCCACCATTATGGGTAAGACAACTACTGTTGCTTCTTCATCCATATTTGTGACATCACCAGAGGCACATCTGTATGGTGGCCTGTTTGGTCCACCTAGTTATAAGTCATTATCGGGCACCTTCTCTGGTGCGAAATCCATTCCATGGACCTCTCCCTTGTCATCTATTTCTAGAATTCCATATGGCACTTCATTAATGAGCACTATGTAGCCTTCTCCTTCTCATCCACCTACACCTGCAGTTGAACAACATGTTGGCCCTTATGTTAGTGGGCTTGGTTACCTTCAACAACCTAACTCTCCTAATGTTGGGTACCATCCTTTGGCGAGGGTGTGGGGGAACTATTGTTTGTATACCTCAAATTGGTGCTCAGCATCCTCCATATCTTGGAATGGATGCCAATGTTTGGCAACCTACTTTTCTCATACAACCTGGTTTGATTGTGGATCTGTTTTTGAATTCTCAACCTATGTCATCCACATCTCAAATTCCTACTTATCAATTTGTACCTCTACAAGATCAAATTCATGTAAGCCAAGCTTTGTATGTTTCAACTATGAAAATATATTCTGTCAGTATCTGGTACCCCCCAGGTTCTACTTAGCCAACCTTTACAAGGTACCTTATAATCTCAACCACTTGGACAAGGTATTACTCAAATTTCAATAGGGCATTTTCTTCTAGTATTGCATAATCTCCATAGAATCCATCTTATGCTGGGATGATACAAAATCCCACAAGGCAACAATATCAACCTTATCAGGGTATCCCTCAAGTTCCCTATCAATTCCAACAAGTCCAAACCCAACCTCTCCAACATTTGCAAGGTTATCTTGGAGCTAGATATCATGGTTATGTGTATGCTGGTTGTTAGAATCCTCCTTATTCTGGTGCCTAGGTTCCTCTTTATCAGAGCCCTCCATATCATGGAGCACAAATACCTATTGCTTAGGTTATTCCCTCTTATATAGGTTATCCTCCACCATATTTTAATAAGAAGTTGTCATTTGTGGAAACTCTCAAATTTCTAGATTTCACTTGGCTCACCAATGATCTTATTGCTACTTTACCTTGGTGGCCGACGATTCCTACAAAATTTCATTTTGGTATCCAAAAATTCAATGGGAATCTTGTAGAAGACCCATCGAAGCATGTCATAACTTATCAACTATGGTGTTCATCGAATTCCCTTAATGATGATTTGATTTGATTCTATATTTTCCAATGCACTCTTACTGGTATGACATCTAAATGGTATATTGAATTATTGAGAGATTTGTTTAACAATTTCAGTACCTTTTCTACCACCTTCCTCACACATTTCTAGTTTCCCATTAGATACGAAACTAGAATGAAACTTCTTACCAACTTCAAAAATTTTTATTCCACTCATATCTCTGATCATATTCATGAGTGGCAACATTGTTGTCGATTGGTTAAGTCATATGTTTGAGATAAATTGTTAGCAGAATGGTTTACTAAGTCTTTGTTGGCCCCTATAATAGAAGACACAGCTAAGGGTGGAGTTATAACTAAAGAGAAAGTAATTGCTCATGCCTAGTATTTGGATCGCATTTATACCCAATCTGGCATGCTTTATGATAAGATATCAAAAAATCCACAAGCTTCGAACATTTTTCATCAAGCTGTTAGTAAAGAATATTATGTTGTTGATGGTGTGACTAGTTCTGCCAGTTCACAGTCAGTGATTAAAGCATCTAGTACTCCTCTTACCGCAAATTCCCAAAACCCTCCATCCAATCCTCACACAGCTTCTACCTCTGATATCAATGTCATTCATTCTAATAAAGAAAAATATCAACAACAACCAGGAAGTAAGAAGAAAGGAAAAGGTAAGAAGAATATATATTCTCCTTTGTAGGATAAATAAAAAAATCAATCTTCTGACAAGAAATGGAAACCTTGTTCCCATGCCTAATTTGTAATGAGGAACACTTCACTCGTGACAGTCCCCACTGGGAAGAAGTGAACCAATTTCAAAAATATTCTACTTCACCTGTCATGTTGACAGATTCGTTTCCAAATCAGGAGACTCATTTGATTACTTGGGACCCTACTTCCTATAAATCAGTTTTGATGCTTTCTTCTGCTAAATTAGAAACTGATATTATGGTGGCTACACATAATAAATACTATGGTAATGTGAATCCATCGAATGGGTAGACTATTGATCAACCTACCAATTTAATTTCATCTCCATCAGATCCTTCTCCTCTTACGATTCCTACGAAATTGACTATTAAGCCTCCAAAGGGAATTATCCATAAATATGCTTTCAACCCTCACGCGAGAGCTTCTTAGAATTATAGCGTAGTTGAGGATGTGGCTCAATCTCCGTCAGCTATGTCTACTCTCGGGGTATTGCAAAACCATCCCACATAGAAAAAGGCTTTCCTTTTTGCGATTAGGTGCATTGATCCTTCGAATTCCAACCTATTCGTTTTTAATCATGAGAACTATACACCTCAATTTCTAGCTCAATTATCATTTATGATCTAGGTTTTCATCTGCAGTAATAAAATTCATCATTCTATTGTTAACAGGGGAGACTCAACCTACATCATGGCCTTGTCTTGCTAGAAGGCTATTGGTTCTCCTCAATTGAGTTAGTTTCCCACAACCTTGAAAGATTTTGACAGAAGAACTTATAAACCTTATGGGGTTTTGAATTCCTTACAAGTATGATTGGTAGGTAAATCCGTATCCATAGAAGTCATAGTTATTGATAGACCACTCGATTATAATCTTCTATTGGTTTTCACCTAGGTTTACACCAAAGCTTCTATTCTTTCGACTTATTTCTGATTGATATTCTTTCCTCATACATGTGCCATAGTAGCCATTGATCGAATCATGTTTTTCACCTCTAATTTTCTAGTTACTGGAAGTGTCCCTCTCATAGGGGAAACTCTACACCCATATCAACATGTCGGGGTCATATTACTTAAGGATTCATATCTCATGGGAACCTATTCCCTTCCTCCTCCTTCGCTTCCTGATAGATATTCCTTGATTGCCTATATCAATATGATATCCTCTTATGTTATTCCAACTAATCCTTAGGTGGTAACAAAAGAAACTAACATCGATAGTTTTGGTGACCTTATGCCTGTTAGCCCTATCGAACTTAACTATGAAGTCATTCATTTAACTTGTGCGACTCATTTTGATCTTGTCTCTTTGATCAATTGGGTTCATTGATCATTGGATTATGGCACATCTTCTGATCCTTTCTCTATTGAATTCCCTACTAATGAGAGCATCATGGATATCATGATGCCAGATGATGTGCCATGAGATGATCATCACCACCGTTCCTCCTTGTCAAATTCCATCGAGGATAATCCTAATGACCTTTATCAACCTAATATCATTGAGATCTCTATGAATTATGTTTCCTTTCATGAATTAAATTCAGAGAAAAAAATATTAAATATTGAAGATACGATCTCTCTCAATATCTCGATTAAACTCGACATTGGTGAGAATCTACATATTGCCACGTCTAGCTCTCTGGATGAGATTAAGACTTACCAAAATCTATTTCAATAGTTTCGAGATGTCTTTTCTTGGTATTATAAAGAAATTCCGGGGATCGATCCAAACATTGTGGTTCTTGAAATAAAAACGTATCCTAATGCTAAACCATTAAGGTAGCGCTTCTATCTGGTCCATACCAAGAAATTTTAAGAAATTAAATCTAAAGTTGACAAAATTCTACGTGTCGGTTTCATCTATCTAGTCTCTTTAATGATTGGCTGTCAAATATTGTTCTTGTCATGAAGAAACAAGGAAAAATTTGTGTATGTGTCGATTATCAAGACAAAAATCATGCTTGTCTAAAGGATAATTATCCCACCCCATTCGTTGACCATATTTTTGATGATTGTGTTGGTTGTGAGATATATTCTTTCATGGATGGATTTTCCAGCTATAATTAGATTAACATTCTCCCAGCAGATCAACCTAAAACTATATTTGTTTTTCCCTGCGACACGTTTTCATATTTAAGAATGTTGGGGCTACGTTTCATAGGGAAATGAATTATGCCTTCCATTATATCAAACAAATCATAAAACCTTATCTAGATGATCTCCCTGTTCACTCAAAACATCGGGTTGATCACCAGATGCATCTTAGGGCCATTTTATTAAGATGTAGGCATTACAATATTCAACTAAACCCTCACAAACTTGTGTTTTGCATTAGTTCTTGCTGACTTATCGGTCTTTTGGTTTCAAAACACAGAATTTTTATCGATCCTTTGAAATTTCAAGCAATCATAAATCTTCCTTCACCTTCTTCCCTCCTTCAGATCCAACGACTCCAAGAGAAGGCTAACTTTCTATGGAGTTTAGTCCCTAACTATGCTAAGTTGACCAAAGGATTCACTCGCTTGTTAAAGAAAGGGGTTCCCTTCAATTGGGATGATGCTACTCAAATGATGTTTGATTCCTTGAAATATGTATTGATTGGAGCCTCTCTATTATATCCCCCAGATTACCAGCGTGATTATTTCCTATATCTTGCCGTTTCAGTTACTACCATCACAATGGTATTGGTACAAGAGGACGATATAGGGATTGAACATACCATTTAATACTTGAGTTGGAATCTCAATGATACCGAAGCCAAGTATACTCACATTGAAAATTTAGCTTTGGCATATGTCAAGATGTCTAGAGATTCCATCATTATATATTGCTCCGGAAAACTATGGTCATTTTAGATTGCAACCCTATGACATACATTTTGTCACGTCAAATAATTATGGGGAAAGTACTCCAAATGGATCATCATCCTACATGAGTTTGATCTATAATTCATCAAATCCAAGTCAAATAAATCCTTAGTTTTCACTGATCTGATCTACGACCTTCCCACTAGTAGTTCTGAATCCACGTCTGAAAATTCAATCCTAGATGAGTCATTGTTTTTTATCTCAATATCTGACCCTTGGTATGGAGACATCCTTGTATATCTCTAGCCCCATAATTTTCAGTCTAATACCTCTCACTCCAAGCAATGACGTATTCAATATCAAGTTAAAGATTATATAATCATTGGCAACACCCTTTATCGCCATGGTATCGATACAATTTTCTGAAGGTGCCTCACCCATGAGGAGGTCGATAAAGTCCTTAGTGAAAGCCACTCGGGGGCATGTGGTGATTATTTATTTTGTTATGCTACCACACAAAATATTATATGTGTTGGTTAATTCTCGCCCACCATTTTTCACGATTGTATTCTCACTGTCAAAAAGTGTCATTCATGCTAGATTTTTTATCATAAGACTCATGCTCCACCTGCACTTATGCATCTTGTTGTCACTATAGGTCCTTTTGCCAAATGGGGTATCAATTTCATGACATGTAACCCTCACTTGGCCAAGGGAAATGGCTAAATCATTGTAGCGGTTGATTACTTTACCAAATGGGCTGATGTGATGCCTATATTTAACAATGCCGATAAAATAACTGCATATTTATACTTCAACCATGTCATCGCATAGTTTGGTGTTCCAAAAACCATAGTTGCAGATCACAAAAGACATTTCTGGAACCATATGATGTCTGAACTAACTACCAAGCTGGGAATTTTCCATGAAAGTTCCACTCCATACTATCCACATGAGAATGGACAAGTTGAGGCTATCAATAAGGTTCTTAAAACTATGCTTCAACATATGATACGGGTCCATAAATCGAACTAGAATTTTCTTCCTTTTTCTGCCTTATGGACATACCGAAACTCCATTAGGATTGCTACCAAATTTACCTCATTTCAATTGGTTTATGGTCTGGAAGCTATCCATCTAATAGAATATGAGATTCCTTCATTAAAACTGGCTATAGAAATTCTTCCTGCCACTTTTGTAGAAGAGGAACATCTTTTACATATGACGTTCTTATATGAGACACGACATGATACCACTTTAGCTAATGAAGCTCATAAGAGATGTATCAAGGCGCAGTATGACAAGAGTGTCAAGTCTCATGTCTTCTCAGAAGGAAACCTTGTTCTACTTTACAATCAAGAGTCTGATAAATTAGGTTCAGGAAATTTTGAGCCAATGTGGCTAGGTCCATACATTGTCAAAGATGTTCTTGCAAAAAGGGCCTATGAGCTAGTAGATTTTTATGGAGTTCCATTGGTGCAACCTAGAAATGGGTTGTACCTTAAAAAATAGTATGCTGAATTTTTTGTAGTACATTGTGTACATGCTGTATATAGGTGTGTTGAGTGTGTTTGCAGTGTATCCCTTCAGAATTTCCTTTGGTTTCTATTAATCTTGTTCACATTTGGCTTTCATATGTTAGCATCCTTGGAACAATTTTTTGGTTATGTTGACAGTGTTAGTCATAGTACTCAGAACGTATCTTCTACAGAGAGGGCTATATTCGCTCTAGATGACAAGTTAGTGAGTCTACAAGGTATTTGTATCAGTCAATCTACCAATAACATCGGTGAGTATAGTGTAGTGATTGAACTACTATATGATGCTATTTCACATGGTATTCACCATATAGTCATCAGATTGGACTCACAACTTGTAGTACTACAGTTAAGTAATGTCTACTTAGTTAGAAGTGCAACTATGCTTTGCATGTTCTTAAGGGTTCACCTTCTAGAAAGACACTTTGATTACATCCAATATCAATATATTCCTAGAAATATAAATACATTGACAGATGCATTGGCTAATTATGTTTTAGATAAACATTTCCACACATGTAAATAATTTCAATAAACATCACATCAATTGAAAGCGATAATAGAAACATTGGAAACAATGAAGATAGTTATATATAAAATGTTTGGTTTTACAAAATTTGTGCTCGAGACACATATGGCCACATGGCTATCATATCTAAAAAATATGCATGCAAATATGTCTATATTCTACCTAGTATACTAATCATAGTGCTCATGATAACATGCCACTACACGAGTTATCTTCTGCATTAGCTCACTGATACAACCTGGAACTCCAATAGTATGTCACTGTAATCACATAGGAAGTTGGTCGACCATGGTCTCAACTATCCCATGTTTCAACCCCTCCATATGATGCTCAACCTCTGCGAGGG
>APFE031166660.1:67865-83376 GCA_000404065.3 Pinus taeda | reverse complement strand
CCATTCCAACCTCACTTGGGGTAATCTCATGGTCTTTGTCAAGTTCCATGGTGCTTGGAATATCCTCCTTCCATTTTTTGTTTGCAATTATTTCCTCCATACTATCATCTTTTTCCGTCTCTATAGGATTATCCTCCAGGACTTGTTCCATCCCCTTGTCCTCACCTTCTTCTTCTAAAATCTTGAAGATATTGTGGCTTGGTTGCTTATCCTCGCTAGTTTTCCTTTGGTGATTTTTCCATCCTTTCCCTTTGCCTCCCACCTTGGTAAAGCCTTCAGGATCTTTGCTCATGTTGGTTTTATTACTGTTCTCCATTTTGTTTAATGGGTAGTCCCTAAAGAGGTTCTCGTGCTCATGACATCTGCAATATCTGAATGGGACATGTTCGTAGTCCATTGCCTACACCCATTCCTCATCATAAACTTCTAGAATGACTTCATCTAGAAGTGCTCCTAATACGTCCATCTCTACGCATATACGGGAAAAGGAGGTGTATTTTCCTCACAGAGTCGCATCTGATATTTTTATAAAATGACCTAATTTATTGCCTTTCGCTTTTAAGGATTCTGGCAGCCAATAATCTAGAGGTAGGGAATAGAGTCTAATCCATACTAGTACTGAGGTGAATGTTTCTCTCTCTGGGACAAAATTCATCACTGATGGTCACATGTAAAGTCTTGCAGCAACATAGAAGTATAGTCCCCCTTTGAACACTTTGTCTTTATCTTCTAGGTTTGTGAAAACCACTGTGAAGAAACCCTTGGACCCAAGATGAAGGGTTATTTCTCCCTTTGGCTTTTGATAATTTCTTATCCAAGTGTACAAAGCCTTCTTCGTTGGCCATATCCCCATAAATTTGCAAATGACCGCATATGTCACCATGTGATCTTTGTGCTCTTGTAGCGCCAGATCGCTTAGGACAACCCAGGGTTTGATAGATGACCTAGGTTTACAGGATCTAGTCATAGTCTTTTGCTTAGTTCTCTGACTACTATCGCCAGTCTTCTTCCCTCTTCTGACTTCCTCGTGACTCTCAGCCTGTTCCTAATGTACACTTCTTTCTGGCATTTTTTTCCTTATTTTTCCGGTTTCTTCCTCCATTGTCTTTTTTTCTTGATTCATACCTTCCCCCTTGTTGCTTTCCACTACTAATTGACTGTAGGAGGGAGTGGAGCTCCCCCCTCCTTGCCCCTCCATTGCTACCAGCTTGCACCCTTTGCTCCCTGTTCAAAACCCTCGCTCCCGTCCTCCCAATGGCGCTCGGGAAAGCTTCCCCAATAACAATTTATTCAATTATTCTCATGGGTTTTTATTTTATTTTATTTTAAACAGAAATATTTAATAAAAATGGTTTACTAAATTATTTCCTTTTGTGAAAGTGAATTTACTATGGTAAAATTTATCCTACATGGTGTATTTCAATCTACCTAGTTAGAAATGTCCAGGTGATAATTTTTTAGGTGATAACATCGATGTTCTATGATGATTATATCCAACAAAAAATACTGCTTATGGAGCTTCATAACAAATCTCATTGCAATATTTACAATAACAACTGTTGAAAACATGACCACCATTATGCTTATGGAAATTTTGTTCAAATTATAACAAGAAAAGGCTTCATTTGACTAGTGCCTTAGTCAAATGTATAAAATACGATTTTCCACATTAGCGGGATGACTTGGATTTGAGTGAACTAGATTGACATGGCTTTGTCTACTATTTGAGTTAGTAAATTTGTGTTTGTAGGCTAGAAGTGGAGTGATGCATGAGTTGATTGCTGAGATCTAGCAATCTAGTTGAGTTATTGTTAGTTGAACTCAGTTAACTGAGCTCTAGTCATTAGTTGATTTAGTTGAAGTTCAGTTGAGTAGATATGACTATTGTTAACTCACTCATCCCTTAATTAACCAGTCAATTAGCTAAAAATAGACCTAATAATGCATGGAATTCAAATTGCCTAGTTGAGTGGATGGAAAAGGAACATTTGTATTTATAATTGTATAATGTTGAATGTACAATGCTTTTTCACTAAGGTGATAAATTCCCCTTAGATTTGCACAAGTAAATAGGGAATTTCCATGTTATTTAGGATCTTAATTTCTCTAGGATAGTGCAAGGAAATAAGAGTTTGGTTGACACTTGAATTGGCTAAGTGTTTGCCAGAGTAGGTCAGGACGAGGAGAACTATTTTACAGTGAAGGGTGTACTTCAAAGTTGAAGCAAGACATTGTAATTGCTTCTCTTTCTCATATAAGTTAATTTAAAGCAACAGAGGGGTTTTTCCCAATTAGGTTCCCCTAAAAAATCATTGTGTTCCTTGAATGTTGATGGTTGCATGTTATTGCATGTGTTTCTATCATGTGTTTTCCTTTCTGAAGAATAACAGAAGATTATTTTGTCTCTTGATTACAATTCAATTTCATTAGCAGTAGAAAATTTCTTGCAATTCATACATGGTATCAGTGCCTCAAGAGACTACATAGAAACCTTATTCTAGATATTATCTCATAGAAATTTTTATTTGTAGAGTTTTTTGGTGCAAATTCTCTTCAATGCAAGAAAAATGTCTTTCAACAAATTGAGGCTAGAGTATGCATTAGAGGGTACCTCAATTTTTTCTTTATTGGAAAGACATAATGGATCTTGTCTTGGATGATAACGGAGTATGGGAATATACAAAAACTGATATTCCAAAACCAACAACATCATATGCAAAAGCACTTTCTCAGTGGAAGAAAGACACAACAAGATCCAGAAGGATTATTCTGGAGTGCATCAAAGATCAAGTGATTTTGAACTTGCATGGAAAGGAGACTCCTTGTGCAATGTGGAAAACCCTCAAAAATAAATTCTAGAGCAATAGTGATGCTAGGAAATTGGCATTAATGGATAAACTCAGGAGCATTTGAGTGAAAAAAATGAAATCATTCCACAACACCTCTCCATATTAACACAAGTTAGAGATGAATTTGGAGGAGCAGGATAAAATGTGCTATCATCTGAGCTTGTGATCTTAGCACTCCTTGGCCTTCCAAAATCTTGGCACAACTATCATGACTTTGTTAATGGAAGAGATAGGCTACCAAATTTGGAGAGGCTTTGGCATGATTTGGTACAAGAGGATATTAGAAGAAACACTAGAGATGGTGTCACTTCCATTGTAGATGAGGAAGAAGATTGTGCTCTAGTTGGAAAAGGAAAGAATGTCAAAGGCATGAAGGCCCAAGGCAAGGAAGAATCCAGCTAGAACAATGGTAAGAAGAAGGACCTCAACAAAATAAAATGTTTTCACTACCATGAATATGGACATTATACAACCAACTGTCCGCACAAGAAATACAAAAAGGAGCCTAGAATAGGAGAAGGAGAAGATGATTTGACACCCTAATTTGAGTTATATTTCATCCTCTTTTCTTACATTGCAAGCACAGTAAGAGGGAGTGAGTGGTACCTATATTTTGGTGCCTCATATCGTATGATTGGAAACATGGAAATCTTCAGTATCCTAGAGGAGAAAGATCTCCAATTGCACATAGAATTTGGAGATGATGGGAGGAATAGTGCAAAGGAATTGATAATGTCACCTTTAAGAGGGATTCAAGCTCCCATCTTCACCTGAAAATGTTATGTTTGTGCTTAGGATGAAGAAAACTGTGATTTCTATAACTTTATTGGAGGAAAAAGGTTATGATGTTGTGTTTAGTAAGGGAAAGCATTTTATTGAAGAATGTTGCTACTGGAAAAGTGAAAGATATTGGAGTTAGAGTGAAAAATATCGAAAATCTAGAGCTATATTTCACCATGCATGCAACCATGCCTCCAAGAGTGAGGTGGGGTGATGTAGAATCTTAGTCCCAAAGTTGCAAAGAATTGGGAAGGATCCATAGGAGAGCAGTAGTAGTTGTAGTATACTTTCCTCAAGGGCCCACAATATTTAGTAGCAAGAGGATCAGTATTAGTTGGAGCAGTCAGATATTGAGGAGCATAGAGTAGTGTTGATAACAGAGTGGGAGGCTTAGTAGTAGAGTCATTAGAAATGAAAATTTCCCAGTAGACAGTGCAGAGACTAGTAGCATTCAGATGCTCAGGAGACAATTGCAGCTCAAAGACATAGTTGATTTAGTATTTTGGATGCTTCTTAGTTGTAGTTGTTGTAATAGAAACAACAACAGTGAGAGAGAGTCTTGTTATAGTACATTCCTACAGGAGCAAGCTTGGGGTTGTGCAAAGCCCTTTTCTTTCTAAGAGGGATTGTTGAAATTGTAGTAGGAAAAGGATTCATTTGTCTATTTCCTTAGTTAAATGGAGAAAATTTTATTTTCCACATCAACAGGATGACTTGGATTGTAGTTAGATAGAGTGACATGGCCTTGTCTACTAGTTAATTCAATAAATTTGAGTTTGTATGCTAGAAGTAGAGTTGTGTGTGAGTTGATTGCTAAGATCTAGAAATCTAGTTGAGTTATTGTTAGTTGAACTCAGTTAACTAAGCTCTATTCATTAGTTGAGTCAGTTGAAGGTCAGTTGAGTAGTTGAGACTATTTTTAACTCACAGATATTTCAGTTAACTAGTCAATTAGCTAAAAATAGACCCATTCATGCATGGAATTCGAATTTCCTAGTTGAGTGGATGAAAAAGGAACATTTGTATTTATAATTGTATATTGTTGAGTGTACAATGATTTTTCACTAAGCAAGTGATAAATTCCCCTTGGATTTGCACAAGGAAATAGGGAATTTCTCTATTATTTACGAGCTTAATTCCTCTAGGGTTACACAAGGGAAAAGGAGGTTGGTTGAGGCTTGAATTGGGTAAATGTTGGCTAGAGTAGGTCAGAAAGCAGGGGAACAATTTTATAGTGCAAGGTGTGCTTCAAAGTTGAAGCAAGACATTGCAAATTTTACTCTTTCTCATTTTCATTAATGCAAAGTAGCAGAGGGGTTTTTCCCAGTTGGGTTCCCCTGTAAAATCATTATTTTCCTTTTGTTTTTATGGTTGCATGTTATAACAAGTGTTTCTATCATGTGTTTTCCTTTCTGTAGAATAGTAGAAGAAATTTATGTCTCTAGATTTCAGCACAGTTTCATTAGCCGTAACAAATTTCTTTCAATTTCTACAACTTTAGAAACCAGCTCGATGCAGTATTTACAATGTCAAACATATGTTGGAATTATGATGCATGTGTTGTACTTGATGGCAACCCACTTGCAGTAGAACAAATCACTTGTACATGGTAACTAGATTAAACAACAGAAGAGATATGATATGTGACAAAATGCATGGCAATAACATTTATAGATGTGATGAAATGTAGGGCAGCTTCAAGGAATCAGTTCAGAAGGCAACTCACTCCAATGAAAGATCATAGTATAGCAGGTAAACAACAAAGAATTATATATCAGTCTTCATAGAATGAAGAAATAGAGGCATACACAGGTTCACCATTGACCAAGTTGCGTATAGACGCAAGTTCACTATATACAAGTCGCATATACGTACACACGCACTTTCGCAAAATGAAAAAGCATGTATACCTTGAAAAACTAAGTTTCTGGTCCGAAGTATTTGGTCCATGGTATTTTGATCCACGGTATTGGTCCATGGTATTTGGTCCAAGGTATTGACCCTAGGTATTTGATCGAAGGCATTGGTCCTAAGTGGTTTTGGTCCATGGTATTTAGAAAGGCCTAAAACTATATAAGGAGGAGAAGATCATTAGGCCAAGGTAGACAAGCATCGAATATTTGATAAAGTGTGAGATCCAATATGTAGGTTATGGGTTTATGATGCTCTTCTTGATCTGAGTCGAGGAACCTTAGCAGTTTATGGAGGACAAGATCTAAAGATGGATCGGGAACTTAAGGCTTGGAATGAATTATATTTATAAGGTTTGAACACATTTATTCTAGATCTGTATACTGATGCATGTGTTGTTCTGTAAATATTATGATTTGGGTATAACTGAAGTCTGGAATTGCTACAAAATTATGAATATTTACAGATGTATACGCTAGTTGACTTTGGTAAAAGTGCATATAAACGTAGGTTGACACATCAAAGTAGTGTATACCTTGTGAACTATGATGTTTGAAGTTACAATTGGTTCTGGTTGTTGATGCAGAGTTCTGGGTTTTGCTTTATGTTCTGGTGACTGCATTCTGGTAACAGTGTTCAGATTGAATGATTGTGATTTGCTTCAGTGATGATGGATGTGATCAAATAATGGATCAGGATCATAATGACTTATCATTATGAGATCTGATGGGCTAGATCTGGTTGCTAACACATGTATTATCCTTTATATGTGATGATATGGGTATGTCTGAAGTCGGGAAGTGCAACGAAGTTTTGAGTAAGTATTTGTAGATCTATATCTTGGTTCACCTTGATTAAGTTGTGTATACATGTTGGTTTAGCTATTCCAAGTTGCGTATACACTCTTATGCATGTTTTTGAGGTCACAACTAGTTCTAAATGATGATGCAGTATTATGGGTTCAGATCTGTGTACTGGTTACAGTGACCTATCTATTCCAATAGATTTGTTGAAGTTGATTAAGTATGAATGAATGGTTGATTCAGTTGTGTTAGAGGTTCAGAGGTTGTGAGTAATTGATTGATTTTGGTTGATTCAGAAATTAATGATTGAGTTTCAATGATTGGTTGATGTAGATATAGTTGATGGTTGTATTGCAATGGTGATTTATTTTGAGCTTCAATGTTGTTGATGGTTCTAGTATGAAAATTGGATGAAACATGGCCTTCATATTATGGTGTTGTGTTCCAAGAGTATCCAGTCCGAAAATCTATGAAACGTGGTCCCTAGAGGAAGAGAGATTGTTGTAGCCTTTTGTAGGTCAGTGCCTACAAACTAGTAAGCTTATCGGCTAGTACAAGAGCTAGGGGGTTATAGCTCCCTTACAGTAGAAGCTGGAAAATGAGAGAAGGTTGTAGCCTTCTGCAAGTAGAAGCCTACGTAC
The DNA here is from genome assembly GCA_000404065.3 of Pinus taeda. Classification (NCBI taxonomy): domain Eukaryota; kingdom Viridiplantae; phylum Streptophyta; class Pinopsida; order Pinales; family Pinaceae; genus Pinus; species Pinus taeda. The sequence goes on along the minus strand of APFE031166660.1, from coordinate 76,392 downwards.
TGGTATGAGTATGCACTAGTACAATGTTGTAAACATATTTTCTTATTATTAAAAGAAGATAAAGACGACATCAGCAAGTGGTTTTCACCAACATTGGGTTTCCACTTTAAATCTTGGTGTTCATGTTTGTTGCTTATGTGTGATTTGAATTCACTCTGTTATTAACTGCATATGGTTATTGTTTAATGTTTAATAAAGTACTGATGCACAGATTAAAGATCAACATATGATGAATTAACTGAATCATTAGTTTGTTGGATATACGCTTGTTACTTTAAGCATAGTTGTGTTTACATGCGGGTTACCCACATGGAAGTAGCATATACAAATTTGAGTATGAAAAGAAAAATATTATTGACTTGACTAATACTGATTCACGCCCCCCCAATATTATTTTCAACAATTGGTATCAGAGCAGGTCCTTTGGTAGAAGCTTGATTGCTTGAAGGAGATCCATAGAACAATTGGTTAGAAGCTAAAGAAGAAAGTGTCTAAGAAGAAGAAGACATCTCAAAGGAACTATGACAGTGGGAGAGTCGATTAGGGATTATGTGGAAGAAACTCTTCAGATTCAGAATCACCTCAGAATGAAGATGAACAAACAAAAGAACTATCAGGTATGAATTTGTTATCCTCTGGTGATACATTTATCTGTCCATTTGAAGATGATGAAATTGATAGTGAAACAACTGAATTTTCTCTTAAGGGTGAGAGAGAAAGATATCAAATAGAGGTAGAATTTAAAGGACTCACAGACAAGTTAGAGATCAACAAGATCTATTGGACAAAAGGGAGTGTGCCTTCAAATAAGAAGTTACCAAACTAAAAGCTCATCTAGAGGAAGGAAACAAAGAAAAGGAAGATCAATGTCAAAAGCTACAGGATGACGTGACATCATTAAGAAATGAAGTAAATAAAAGGAGCTCAACAGTCAAGAAAATCACAGATATATCCAATTACTATGAAAGTCTTGAAGCTAAGATCCTCTCTCTAAAAGAAGATCTTGAAAAATCAAATAAGTAGAATGAAGAACTACTGCAAGTTCTTGAAGTACAATAAAACGAAGTTCTTGAATTAAGGCAACAGATGGAAGAAGGAAGAAAATATAAAGAAATCATGAAGAAACAATATCTTGAAAAGGAAGAGCAATATCAGGTTGAGGTAAATATCCTAAAAGGTAAATTAGAAGAAAAGGATAAGCTATTAAGATTTCAAGATAGTACTAAGATTTTGGATGATATTCTTAGTAGTCAAAGGTCTCCTACCATCAAAATTGGTCTTGGTTTTCATGAATCTGTTGAAGGTGAATCTAGCTCACAAAGTGAGGCAAGAAACTCTAATGCAAAATCATGAATGCTCAATAAGGAGATGAGAGTTAAAATCCATCAACAATTGAGGAAAGAAATTATTGAAAGAAAATCTTTTACTCCTAACTATGGTCGGTCATTTTCTCAAATGAATAATGTTGAATTTTTTATATGTCATAATCTTGGACATGTTGTAGCGAGATGTGGAAGTAGAATGGTTCAAGATCATCACATAGAAAGATCATCAGCTTCCAAGTACTTTAAGGGATATTGTTTTTCTTGCAATATGTTTGGTCACAAAGGCATTGAATGCTATAGAAGAAATATGAAACATATAAGATGTTATGCATGTAACAAGTTTGGACATATAGCAAAGGAATGCAGGAGAAAATATTGAGCACCATACCAAAAGGAGAAAACATCATCACACTCGAGAATATGGAAGAAGAAGGAAGTACAGTCAGAATAATGTGGCATGGCACAATGTACATACATAATAGGCTCAGGGGAAGTAGAAAGTATGAAACTTCAATGTTCTAAATCTCATACACAAGGTTCATGAAGAAAATTCGTGTATATATGCAAGTTTGAAGTTGCACAGTTGCGTATATGAATTTTGAGAAAAATGTTGTGGGACGGTCTCAGAAAAACTGATGTGATTCAGACAATTATCAAATAGCTTCTCTATCGTAGATGATGTTATTTAGAAGTGTTTTAATCCTCACAAGTTGTTGATAACTTGATATATATCTGATTAATGATGATGCCTTGATATCTCTTACTAATATATGAAATGATCAAATCTGACAGTGAACAGGTGGAATAGGTTCAAGGGGAGAACATGCTATGCTTCTAACAAAGCATTATTGGCATTATGTTTAGAAGTCTTTGATACCTGATCAATGATGATGATGCTTATGTGGCTAAATGAAAAATCTTGCTATGTTATGGTTATGAGTTTCCCATGATAAAATCTCAGATGATACTTTGGGTCACATATTTGGTATTCAGATCATATTTATGGATGATTGTGAATGAATTTTTGATGATGCATATAGTACATATATGTTGCTTACATGGTGATCTTCATAAGGACAAGAAGAAGTACAAATCTTGAGTACACAACTTCATTATTTGATGATGAGCCACTCATTTCTTTTATGTTGTTGTCAGCATGCCTTCAAAGACGCATAAAGTTCATATGGTGCAGTTATGATGCAGGATTCCTATAGTTCTTGGATTTGACATGGTTGAGGATTGTTGTTGTTGATGATATCAAGAAATCTTGGCGAATAACCATAAGATCATGGTTTTCTAGATACACATTGCTATCTCCTTGATGGATATGCAGTATGCTAGATACATGAAGTTGCATATTGATAAATATTGTTGGTTGGCCAAGAGAATGGTATTATTGTGGGTCACATGAAGACATAGCTATTTGAAGATATGGATATTAGAATACATGGCTTACTTAATCACATAATAATGATGATTTATTACCTTATGATGATAACATATGTTGATTATCATGGTTGATGCTTATCGGATGTGGGATTTTCCTTAGTGATGATACATGGTTGATATATTGAAGGTTCTTGTAGAAAGATCATGCTATTCTTGATGATGATGTTATCATCATAGATGATGACTATGGTGTTTTCACATACATATGATATGATGTGAATGATTTTGTACTACTACTTGGAGATGTGACATATGCTAAGTTGATTCATGGAAGGTTATGATAAGGCTCTTTCTACTAAGGAAATGAAACAAGTTGATCTTGATAAGATCAAGAGGATGAATTAATATCTATATGCAGACATACTTTGTCACAAGTTGATGATATTTACAATGTCATATCTTGGGGACTAATGATGGACATATACAGGTTGTTGGTCTAGATGTTGTTGACAGATGCTTATGGAGTAGAACATACATGGTGTATGATAGTTGCTGATGACTATCATGGGCTTGGTTAGATACTTGTCTCTATTATAAATGGCATGTATATAATTCAATGTAAAGGTCATATCAAGACCCATGATGTAATAATTTGTCTCTTTCTACTATAGTCTTTTGATGAGTCCCTTTCTATCATATGATGTAATTTGTACCCCCACTATGCATGGGAAGGATGATGTAATAATTGCTATATTTCAGTCATGTATAAACAATTGGTATATCCCCACTTGGTTGGGAGAATGGATGTATGTATGAGTCATTGGTGATGGTCTAGTGATGCAGTAGATTGTACCAGTGATTCCCAAGTGTGTGTGAGATGTTTGAGACCTCATGAGGCGGTGGCCCTTCAGGTAGCCCCCCACATGCTCGGATGACTTCATATTATTCTACATCCTCATATGCAGTTCCAGATATTTAATGGGTTCGGTTCCTACCGCTTGCATTGCTCATAGCATTCATGTCTCATTCAAATGATCTATTCAGTTTTGTAGAGCCCTTTCTTGTTCAACAAGGCTTATTTAGTTGTTATACCCTCCCTCCCACCCATTTTTTGAGGGAAGGGCCATTATGTCTCATGTACTCAAAATTTATTGTATTCAGTCATGGCTCATGTTTTTCCTAGGTGCATTATGTATATGGGGTACATTGTATTATTTCCTTCCTCATTTACACTAGCATGTCATGTACCATTCAACATGTACTTTAGTGCTCAGTTTCATTTTTCTGGGCGCATTTTTATTTTTTGCACTGAGTTATCTCAGCGGGTATAGGTATGATCCCTAGCCTCACTGAGATCAGGTACCACAACATAAAAGGAGAATTACATCAATTATTTTCTCTTACCTCTCAGCCACTATCCTCTTTCAATTAAGCTCCATTAGCCTCTCTCTCTCTCTGACTCCCCTTCGGTGTCTAGTGATTGTGTCCTTACAAAGTACTTTAGTCATATGTTTTTCTCCTAACACTCGTACACAGGGGGGAAATCTGTTATCACCAAAAAATGATCATCTAGCCATAACTTACTAGAGGGATTGAAGTACACCATGTGGGGCCAATTTTACCATAGTAAAATTGCTTTCACTATAAGAAATTACTTTATAAACCACATTTGTGAAGTTATTTCTAATCAAACCCATGAAGAATAATTAAATAAATCATTATTTATTTAATTGTGTTCTAGGAATAATTAATTAAACCATTGTTTAAGTAATATTCCTTGTCATATTTGACCCAATCATGAGAAATAATTAGATAAGTCATTATTTATCTTATTTTTCTCTAGGAATAATTAATTAATCATTATTTAGTTATCATTCTTTGTCAAGTTTGACTAAATCCTTTAGGAGTACTTAAATAAATCATTATGTGTTTATTATTCCTTAATTGCATTCCTTCAAATGATAAATAAATCATTTATTTATTTATTATTTCTAAACAAAAGTATTTAACCAATTTAAATACCTTTCCTTCCAACCAAACATAATAAAATATTCCAAATGGTTAATTGTAAAATTTGGTTAATAATATTTTATTATTTTCCATTATTCGAGAATAACCTAATATTTTGTTATAAATTGGAGGGTTTTACATCCATTCTTCACTTTTGATCATTTTCATTGTTGCATTTACTGTTGTAACCTTTATTATTATCATTGTCGCACACCATTTCCTTTTCCATTTGGGTTTTCATTGAGCTCAAACATTTTGTTTCCTGAGTTTTACACATTATAGAGGAGAGAGACTCTACAAAAGTTGAAGACATTGAGGATAGTGAAGAACCCATCCCATAGAGGGGGAATGGTAACATTATTTGTTCCCTTCACAGGTGTCATCTAATAAAACATATTCTTTATATCTGGTTTCCATTGGATTATTGGAGTTATTTGCGCTTATTTTCTTATTCAGTTTTGTTGTTTAACTATTTTTGTTGCATAGGTAAGGACTCTGGTAGGTTTTCTTTCTATCATTTGCTCCAAATCCACATTTTTTTACAACCATTTTTACTATTGAGGTTGTTTGTCATCCACTGTCTAAATTGATCTCTTTTTGTTCACCATTGAGAAGAAAACACCTATGCACCGCCGAGTGCTCCAAGCCCCCATGCATTAGCGCAATAGCCTCCCAGGCATCCTCAACCATAGTAGCCACCACCCCCTTAGGGAAAAGAATATACACAACAGAGTGTGACCAATCCCCAAAATTTGAAGAAAAGGAATAAGGGGAAGGGTAACAAGGGTAACTAGGGTAATCAACCCAACCAACCACAAGGGAACCAACCTAACACTGACAACTAGCAATATGGAACCCAACCCAAGAAGAATAAGATTATTTGTATGAACAAGGCTTGTGCATGTTGTGGTGTACATGGCCATTATACTCATGAGGGTCCCCTCTTACCTCAGATGTGCCAAATGTGGGAAGCCTGAGTAGCTTCTAGAGGTTAACCACCCATGCAACGCTTGCTTCATATTCTTGTGCCATCTCAATTGACTGTGCTTACAAATCCTTTCCCTTAGCAAGGATTTGTTGCTGCTCAATGTCAGCAAGGTCAAGAAACCCACCCTCCCCAACCTTTTAGTCATGGTGACTACTAGATCCTCATGATGAATTCTAATGAGGTCAATACCTCCGATGTCAACTTCCAAAATCAGTCGCGTTAATATGACAAGCCATTGACTTTATCCACAATTGAGACCAAAGCCAAATAATATACTGAGCCTCTTATGGCAGTAAATGGTTCATTATAGATCCCTTAGCCTAAATTTGAGTCAATTCCTAAGATCTCTAAGGGGTCATTATGTCATAACGTGACTTCTAACCGAGCTGCCCAAACATACAATATAGTAGACAACTTGGTGCAATCACCTACTGCCATGTCTATGCTAGAAGTTCTCCAGTCATGACCATCTCAAAAGAAAGATCTACTAACTTCTTTGGGCATAGTAGATCCTTTAAATGATAATTTTATTATGTTTCCTATTGATGTCTCAGAACATCCTCCATTACCTCCATCCTTTGCTTTCCAGATACTAGTCAAAGTCCATAATTCCACCATCTCCTAATGAATTATTGGCAAAGGTGCATCCACTTGCATGATGTCCGCTTTCGTTTGGAAGAAACTCAAGTCACCTAAACTATCCCCATCCACCATCACTTTGCCGACTTGGGAAAGTCACCCCTCCCAGCCTCTCGACATTTGTCACAATTGTCCAGTGACTCTTGCGGGTAGGACTTTCATTGTAGACATTGAGGTTATCGATGCCCCTCTAGATTCTAACATTCTATTGGGTCATAGTTACACTGATGCCATGTCAACTATCACATATGTGGTTTTCTGCAATATGTGCTTACCCCATGAAGGGAAGATCGTTACTATCAATCAATTGATATATTACGAGCCATCATCCTCAACCTCCCCCTGATTCCATTATCTCATCGATGTCCCACAAGCAGTCTACCACCCCTCTCATTGGTGTTTCATCCGAGGTCTACAAATATTCCACCTTGTTGGGTTCTTTCCTTGGTCCTCCCCCTCCCATCTCTGAGCCTAACTCATTGAGTGTCTACATGTTACAAGAATCATGGGGTACTCTAAAGTAGTATGATACCTTTTCTCAACAACCAACTTCTCAACACCTTGATGTTGCCATCTCAGCCAATCCATCCAGATCCACCCCTCTAGGACCTCCTCCTTTTGTGGGTGCCTCTCCTTTGTTCCCACTAGGAATTATTCCTCTAGGTCTTAACCATCCAGGAGTTGTTCCTCTGAGAAATTACCCTGCAGGACATATACCTTTCTTGTTTCCTCCTCCTGGAATCTTTTTTGTCCCTGTCATTTCCTCGTTGGGTCTCCCTAATATGACTTTGGGGATCCCAGTCTCGTACATTGATCCCCCAACAAACACTTCATCTGGTCAGCTCAGACCATATCATGCTTTGACCTCGGTTCAACTAGTTCTTACAACCCCTTCCACTGCTCCAGTTCCACCGCAACCTCAACAGGAGCCCACTCTTATTGTGAAAGCATCCGGACATGGGGGAGAAAAGCCAAGAAGAAGGAACCTAAGGACAAGGCTCCCCAAGCACATCTAGCTCCTAAGCCTCCAAAGTCAACACCTCCATGCACTTTGTGTGAGGTTTTTGGCCATGCCACCCATAACTGTCTTGAAATTCCTCATCTCAAAGCTTTGGTTGATGAAATGTTTCTCGAGTCTAATATCCCTGAGGTCCATGTTACCTTACTAGATTCAGTGAAAATACTTAAAAAGTTGCACACAAATCACCCTTGTGCCTTGTGTGATCATTATGGTCATTATTCCCATTATTTTCCTTGTCTCGATGAATTTTGTGATTGCCTCCAAGTGCTTTACAACTTCGAGGCCACTCGTAGTGGATAATCTACTCCTCTAGTTGTGGATCTTGGTACCACTAGTACACTAGAACAAGGGGACTATGGTCCCACCATCATGATCCCTCCCCCTAATGTCGATATGATGGACTCCATGGTCCATATTCTTTACCTGTCATCATCCTTGAGTTATTCACAGGAAAATCTTTCTAAGGTTTCTGTGCGTGCTTCTATTGAACCTCCTTTGTTGGAAACCTAGGTATCAACATCAATAGATTTTCCATTTACTAGCTTGTCATCTACCATTTCAGATAATGTGTATGTGAACCTTCTTTCTCAGGATGATGCACCAGGTACTCATGCTACATCATATAGTCAACCTTCCTCCCGTCCACCCATATTCTATTCTTCCTCCTCTTCAAACTCCAACACAAACTCCTTTACCTAATTCTTCTCGCTTACTTGTGAGTTTCTCGCAAAAATATTATTTGTGAAAGCTAACCTTGACTGAATTCACTATGGTTTCCTAACCTGTGTCCACCACTATGGGTAAGAAAACTAGTGTTTCTTATTCATCCATATTTGTGACATCACCAGAGGCACATCTATATGGTGGCCTGTTTGATACACCTAGTTATAAGTCATTATCAAGTACCTTCTCTGGTGTGACGTCCATTCCATGGACCTCTCCCTTGTCATCTATTTCTAGAATTCCATCTGGCACTTCATTAATGAGCACTACGTAGCCTTATCCTTCTCATCCATCTACACCTACAGTTGAAGAACATGTTGGCCCTTATGTTAGTGGGCTTGGTTACCTTCAACAACCTAACTCTCCTAATGTTGGGTACCCTCCACAAGGTGGGAGGTTTCATAAATCATTCCCTCATCCTTTGGCGAGGGG
>APFE031166660.1:0-67751 GCA_000404065.3 Pinus taeda | reverse complement strand
CTATTGTTTGTAAACCTCAAATTGGTGCTCAGCCTTATCCAAATCCTCCATATCTTGGAATGGCTGCTAATGTTTGAAAACCTACTTTTCTGGTACAACTTGGTTCGATTGTGGATCTGTTTTTGAATTCTCAACCTGTATCATCCACATCTCAAATTCCTACTTATCAAATTTTACCTCTACAAGATCAAATTCATGTAAGCCAAGCTTTGTATGTTTCAACTATGACAATATATTCTATCGGTATTTGGCACCCCCCAGGTTCCACTTAGCCAACCTTTACAAGATACCTTATAATCTCAACCACTTGGACAAGGTATTCCTCAAATTTCGATAGGACATATTACTTATAGTATGGCATAACCTCCATAGAATCCACCTTATGCTGGGATGATCCAAAATCCCACAAGGCAACAATATCAACCTTATCAGGGTATCCCTCAAGTTCCCTATCAAGGCCAACAAGTCCAAACCCAACCTCTCCAACATTTGCAAGGTTATCATGGAGCTAGATATCATGGTTCTATGTATGATGGTTATTAGAATCCTCCTTATTCTGGTGCCTAGGTTCCTCTTTATCAGAGCCCTCCATATCATGGAGAAAAAAAACCTATTTCTTAGGTTATTCCCTCTTATCTAGGTTATCCTCCACCAGATTTAATAAGAAGTTGTCATTTGTGGAAACTCTCAAATTTCTAGATTTCACTTGGCTCACCAATGATCTTATTGCTCATTTACCTTGGTGGCCAACGATTCCTACAAAATTTCCTTTTGATATCCAAAAATTCAATGGGAATCTTGTAGAAGACCCATCGAAGCATGTCATGACTTATCAACTGTGGTGTTCATCGAATTCCCTTAATGATGATTTGATTCTGTCTTTTCCAGAGCACTCTTACTGGTATGACATCTAAATGTTATATTGAATTATTGAGAGATTCGTTTAACAATTTCAGTACCTTTGCTACCACCTTCCTCACACATTTCCAGTTGCCCATTAGATATGAAACTAGAATGAAACTTCTTACCAAATTCAAAAAATTTGATTCCACTCATATCTCTAATCATATTCATGAGTGGCAACATTGTTGTTGGTTGGTTAAGTCATATGTTCGAGAAAAATTGTTAGCAGAATGGTTTACTAAGTCTTTGTTGGCCGCTATAATAGAAGACACAGCTAAGGGTGGAGTTATAACTAAAGAGAAAGTAATTGCTCATGCCTAGTACTTGGATCACATTTATACCCAATCTAGCATGCTTTATGATAAGATATCAAAAAATCCACAAGCTTCGAACATTTTTCACCAAATTCTTAGTAAAGAATATCATGTTGTTGATGGTGTGACTAGTTCTGCTAGTTCACAATCAGTGATTAGAGCATCTGGTACTCCTCTTACCACAAATTTCCAAAACCCTCCATCCAATCCTCACACGGATTCTACTTCTGGTATCAATATCATTCTTTCTAATAAAGAAAAATCTCAACAACAACCAAGAAGTAAGAAGAAAGGAAAAGGTAAGAAGAATAAATATTCTCCTTTGTAGGATAAACAAAACAATTAATCTTCTAACAAGAAATGGAAACCTCGTTCCCATGCCTAATTTGTAATGAGGAACACTTCACTCGTGACAGTCCCCACTGGGAAGAAGTGAACCAATTTCTAAAATATTCTACTTCACCCGTCATGTTGACAAATTCGTTTGCAAATCAAGAGACTCATTTGATTTCTTGGACCCTACTTCCTATAAAACGGTTTTGATGCTTTCTTCCACTAAATTAGAAACTGATATTATGATGGCTACACATAATAAATACTATGGTAATGTGAGTCTATCGAATGGGTAGACTATTGATCAACCTACCAATTTTATTTCATCTCCATCAGATCCTTCTCCTCTTACGATTCCCACGGAATTGACTATTAAGCCTCCAAAGGGAATTATCCATAAATATTCTTTCAACCCTTGCGTGAGAGCTTCATAGAATTATAGCGTAGTTGAGGATGTGGCTCAACCTCCATCAGCTATGTCTACTCTCAATATTCCACACAGAAAAAGGCTTTGCTTTTTGCAATTAGGTGCATTGATCCTTCGAATTCCAACCTAGTCATTTTTAATCATGAGAACTATATGCCTCAAATTCTGGCTCAATTATCATTCATGATCTAGGTTTTCATCTGCAATAATAAAATTCATCATTCTATTGTTGACAGGGTAGCCTCAACCTACATCATGGCCTTGTCTTGCTAGAAGGCTATTGGTTCTCCTCAATTGAGTTAGTTTCCCATAACCATGAAAGATTTTGATGGAAGAACTTATAAACCTTATGGGGTTTTGAATTCCTTAAAAGTATAATTGGTAGGTAAATCCATATCCATAGAAGTCATAGTTATTGACAGACCACTTGATTATAATCTTCTATTGGTTTTCACCTAGGTTTACGTCATAACTTCTATTGTTTCGACTTATTTATGATTGATATTCTTTCCTCATACATGTGACATAGTAGCCATTGATCGAATCATGTTTTTCACCTCTAATTTTCTAGTTATTGGAAGTGTCCCTCTCATAGGGGATACTCTACACCCATATCAACATGTCAGGGTCAGATTACTTAAGGATTCATATCTCATGGGAACCTATTCGCTTCCTCCTCGTTCGCTTCCTGACAGATCTTCCTTGATTGTCTAGGTCAATATGATATCCTCTACTACTATTCCAACTAATCCTTAGGTGGTACCAAAAGAAACTAACATCGATAGTTTTGGTGACCGTATGCCTATTAGCCCTATCGAGCTTAATTATGAAATCATTCATTTAACTTGTGCGACTCATTTTGATCTTGTCTCTTTGATCAATTGGGTTGATTGATCATTGGATTATGGCACATCTTCTGATCATTCCTCTATTGAATTCCCTACTGATGAGAGCGTCATGGAGATCATGATGCCATATGATGTGCCATGAGATAATCATCACCACCATTCCTCCTTGTCAAATTCCATCGAGGATAATCCTAATGATCTTTATGAACCTAATATTGTTGAGACCTCTATGAATTATGTTTCCTTTCATGAATTCAATTCAGAGAAAAACCTATCAAATATTGAAGATACGATCCTTGTCAATATCTCGATTAAACTCAACATTGGTGATAATCTACATATTGCCATGTCTAGCTCTCCAGATGAGATTAAGACTTACCAAAATCTATTTCAGCAGTTTCGAGATGTCTTTTCTCGGTATTATGAAGAAATTATGAGGATCGATCCAAACATTGTGGTTCTTGAAATAAAAATGCATCCTAATGCTAAACCATTAAGGTAGTGCCTCTCTCCAGTCCATCCCAAGAAATTTTCCACAATTAAATCTAAAGTTGAAAAAATTCTACGTGTTGGTTTCATCTATCTAGTCTCTTTAACGATTGGGTGTCAAATATTGTTCTTGTCATGAAGAAACAAGGAAAAATTTGTGTATGTGTCGATTATTACGACAAAAATTAGGCTTGTCTAAAGGATAATTATCCCACCCCATTCGTCGACCATATTGTTGATGATTGTGTTGGTTGTGAGATCTATTCTTTCATGGATGGATTTTCTAGCTATAATTATATCAACATTCTCCCAGCAAATCAACCTAAAACTATATTTATTTTTCCCTGCAACACGTTTTCATACCATAAACACCTTTTCAGATTTAAGAATGTTGGGGCTACGTTTCATAGGGAAATGAATTATGCCTTCCATTATATCAAACACATCGTGAAACCTTATCTAGATGATCTCCCTACTCACTCAAAACATCAGGTTGATTAATGGCTGCATCTTAGGGCCATTTTCTTAAGATGTAGGCATTACAATATTCGACTAAACCCTCACAAACATGTGTTTTGCATTAGCTATTGCTGACTTATCGGTTTTTTGGTTTCAAAACACAGAATTTTTATCAATCCTTTGAAATTTCGGGCGATCATAAATCTTCCTTCACCTTCTTCCCTCCTTCAAATCCAACAACTCTAAGGGAAGGCTAACTTTCTATGGAGTTTTGTCCCTAACTACACTAAGTTGACCAAAGGATTCACTCACATGTTAAAGAAAGGGGTTTCCTTCAATTGGGATGATGCTACTCAAATGATGTTTGATGCCTTGAAATATGTATTTATTGGGGACTCTCTATTATATCCCCCAGATTACCAAGGTGATTATTTCCTATATCTTGTCATTGTAGTTATTACCATCATAATGGTATTGGTACAAGAGGACGATATAGGGATTGAACATACCATTTAATACTTGAGGTGGAATCTCAATGATACCGAAGTCAAGTATACTCACATTGAAAATTTAGCTTTGGCGTATGTTCAAGATGTCCAGAGATTCCATCATTATATATTGCTCTGGAAAACTATGGTCATTTTAGATTGCTACCCTATGACATACATTTTGTCATGTCAAATAATTGGGGGGAAAGTACTCCAAATGGATCATCATCCTACATGAGTTTGATCTATAATTCATCAAATCCAAGTCACATAAATCCTTATTTTTCACTAATCTGATTTGCGACCTTCCCACTAGTAGTTCTGAATCCACATTTGAAAATTCAATCCCAGATGAGTCATTGTTTTTGATCTCGATATCTGACCCTTGGTATGGAGATATCCTTCTATATCTCCAGACTCATAATTTTCGGTCTAATACCTCTCGCTCCAAGCAACAACGTATTCAATATCAAGTTAAAGATTATATAATCATTGGAAACACCCTTTATGACCATGGTATCGATACAATTTTCTGAAGGTGCCTCACCCATGAGGAGGTCGATAAAGTCCTTAGTGAAAGCCACTCAGGGGAATGTGGTGATTATTTATTTGGTTATGCTACTGCACAAAAGATTCTATGTGTTGGTTACTTTTGGACCACCATTTTTCACGATTGTATTCTCACTGTCAAAAAGTGTCATTCATGTTAGATTTTTTATCATAAGACTCATGCTCCACCTGCACTTATGCATCTTGTTGTCACTATAGGTCCTTTTGCCAAATGGGGTATCAATTTCATGACATGTAACCCTCACTCGACCAAGGGGCATGGATATATCATTGTAGCGGTTGATTACTTTACCAAATGGGCTGATGCCTATATTTAACAATGTCGATAAAATAATTGTATATTTATTCTTCAACCATGTCATCGCATGGTTTGGTGTTCCAAAAACCATAGTTGCAGATCATGAAAGACATTTCTAGAACCATATGATGTCTAAAATAACTACCAGGCTGGGACTTTTCCATGAAAGTTCCACTCCCTACTATCCACATGAGAATGGACAAGTTGAGGCTATCAATAAGGTTCTTAAAACTATGCTTCAACGTATGATACGGGTCCATAAATTGAACTGGAATTTTCTTCTTTTTTCTGCCTTATGGGCATACCAAACCTCCATTAGGACTGCTACCGAATTTACATCATTTTATTTGGTTTATGGTCTGGAAGCTATCCATCTAATAGAATATGAGATTCCTTCATTAAAACTGGCTATAGAAATTCTTCCTACCACTTTTGCAGAAGAGGAACATCTTTTACATATGACGTGCTTATATGAGACACGACATGATACCACTTTAGCTAATGAAGCTCATAAGAGACATATCAAGGCGCAATATGACAAGAGTGTCAAGTCTCATGTCTTCTCAGAAGGAAACCTTGTTCTACATTACAATCAAGAATCTGATAAATTAGGTTCAGGAAATTTCGAGCCAATGTGGCTAGGTCCATACATTGTCAAAGATGTTCTTGTAAAAAGGGCCTATGAGCTAGTATATTTTTATGGAGTTCCATTGGTGCAACCTAGAAATGTGTTGTACCTTAAAAAATAGTATGCTGAATTTTTTGTAGTAAATTGTGTACATGCTGTATATAAGTGTGTTGAGTGTGTCTGCAGTGTATCCCTTCAAAATTTCCTTCGGTTTCTATTAATATTGTTCACATTTTGCTTTCATATCTTAGCATCCTTGGAACCATTTGTTGGTTATGTTGATGCTGCTAGTCATAGTACTCAGAACCTATCTTCTACAGAGTGGGCTATATTCGCTCTAGATGACAAGTTAGTGAGTCTACAAGGTATTTGTATCAGTCAATCTACCAATAACATCGGTGAGTATAGTGTAGTGATTGAACTACTATATGATGCTATTTCACATGGTATTCACCGTATAGTCATCAGATTGGACTCACAACTTGTAGTACTACAGTTAAGTAATGTTTACTGAGTTAGAAGTACAACTATGCTTTGCATGTTCTTAAGGGTTCACCTTCTAGAAAGACACTTTGATTACATCCAATATCAATATATTCCTAGAAATATAAATACATTGACAGATGCATTGGCTAATTATGTTTTAGATAAACATTTCCACACATGTAAATAATTTCAATAAACATCACATCAATTGAAAGCGATAATAGAAACATTGGAAACAATGAAGATAGTTATATATAAAATGTTTGGTTTTACAAAATTTGTGCTCGAGACACATATGGCCACATGGCTATCATATCTAAAAAATATGCATGCAAATATGTCTATATTCTACCTAGTATACTAATCATAGTGCTCATGATAACATGCCACTACACGAGTTATCTTCTGCATTAGCTCACTGATACAACCTGGAACTCCAATAGTATGTCACTGTAATCACATAGGAAGTTGGTCGACCATGGTCTCAACTATCCCATGTTTCAACCCCTCCATATGATGCTCAACCTCTGCGAGGGTCTTGTTGAAGCCACGAAAATCGGGTCGACAACAAGGGGGATACCCACCCGGTCTGGACCTTGGTTGGCAGCTCCTTATCCATTTGGTATAGTGGGTTTGACTAGGGATGACGGGACTAGTTTCCCGACCTTGGGTGTGTGTGTGTGTGTAGAGCTTGAACTATGCTAATCTAAGGAAAATTCAAAGCGAATCTAATTTAGACTCTTTAAACTAACACTATGCTATTGTAGCCTAATAAGAAACAATACATCTAATCTACTCCTAGTGCATTAGATCTATGCATTCTAGTGCATATATTGTAGCACTAGAAGTTTTACTCCTTTCGATGTTGTTCTGAGGAGGTTGACAACTGCTTAATAGATTCTGTCATGTTTTGATTGGAATAAGATCATTTTGACCGAGAATAAACTTTTATCACCTTTCTAGGCTCTATAAAATTATGAAAAAGGAACCACTTGGATTTCTCTTTCAACTCTTTTCAGACTCCAAAAATATGAAAATATTTTTGGGCACTTTTCTTTTCAAACTCGTCGAAGTAAATGAAAATACATATACGCAGTATAAGTTTAACCCTTTTCCAGATTGAGATAGGCTACTTACAAGAAATCAATACCTTGGTCGAACATGGCTAAGAGGTTCTCCTGAGTATTTTTTTCTGATTTTTCAGACTTAAGAGACTATCTACCAAAAGGAACATTTGGATTTTTCTTTTTTCCATCTTTTTTGAACTCTCTAAACATGAAAAAGATGTCGAGTTTTCACCTTTTCTGGACTCGTAAAAACATAAAACAACATTGGAATCATCAATCTTGATGGGATCGAACCACTCATTCTTTGGGTTGATTAAAAATTATCAGAGGGATTCATATGAAGGATGAACTTACAGATCAAGCATATGTTATCTGCCTCAAGCTTGTCAAAAATAAAGAGGTACTAACCAATAATGGTTAGGGAAATTGGGAAAACAGAATACTCCACTTGTTAATGGCAATGAGCCGCTCTTGAACATGACACTCTTCCACTTCATCTTTGTGGATGTTGGATTGGGAAATCTACTTTTCTTTTGGTTTATCATACCTTTTTAAAACCTCCATTTTGGTTTTGGGTCAATGTTGCCAACTCCATTTTAGTTTCGCCGATGTATTTAAGAGAAGTCATCTAGTCGATATCTGAAATAATACTCTTAAGCCTCCATTCCATGTTTGATGTTCCTGATCCAGTTCCGTATCAACATCATTTTGATCATTTTGTCTCAAATAATCATACATGTTTCATGTTGTTGATGGGGGATACATTAAGGCCCTCCCACAATAGGTTTCTTCCTGTCAACATCAACTCATTATCTAGGAAGTTGACTTAGAAACACCCCTTTGGTACCTTGGTGCTTGCATACATCAACGGAAATTTCCTCACTCTTGACAATAGGTTTACATCATTGGCCTTTGACCAAAATATTTTTTGTGGTGTTTGACATCAACTCATTCATTCACACCATATAGATTGTACTAGGGTAGCTTGAGAGCCAATAACATCATCAGTGGTTTCTCTCGCATCTGTTAACGACTTACATCATTGTCCAATAATCAGATGGTGTCTACCATGTTCAATTTCAGCCCATTGATTCATATGGTTAGACTCATACATTGTTTGGTCATGTGAACGAGATAAAAGACCCTAGATCTAGTTTCATCCATTCGGGCTACAATTTTTAGGATTAATAAAAGATTACAATGTATGATGGCTATGATCATATAGATAGTCATCCAACCATGAGTACACTATTAGTCACCTGTGGACATGTCTATTTGATCATTGTACAGGTAATGTTAGGTTTTGTGCTGAGCATGGGTATGCCTTCATTAGCAAAGATATCATCATGTAAATGTATTGTAACATATGATGATCTCGTCGGTTGTTCTTGATCCTAAATTATCATGAGGTAAATCAATTCAATCATCAGTTTTCATTTTTTACTTTTTTCTTTAGGGGGCAATCCGTTATAGGCCATTTTTTGCATCTAGTCAATAGCCCTTCAAATATGACCAATTCACATGCTTCAACATATTTTCATCATCCCTACACAAATACCTAAGCATGACTCTATTGAATCCCTAAACTTCTGCCCTTGACTGTTGAAATTGCATGTTTTTAACTCCCAACTCACCCTAGCCCTTTACGAACTAGCGTTGACTACTAGGTTGACCCTCTCTGCACCTTCATTGTTCACCAACAGGTTGTTCAGTCTTGGGGGTGCATTGATTCTAGAAATTTGGGAAAAATAGAAATAATCCCGAAGCTTCCTGAGGTTGTTTCAACCATTTACCTTGGATAAGAGTCTTGAATCCTTTCTGATCCTACCTTGGATTTTTCACCTCTTATCCCTTGATCTCATCCTCCCATGTCAAGTGGATCTCAAGCCTAGATTGGTCAATGGATAAGAATTAATGAACCTATCTATATATTTATAACCTTCCATGGGAAAGGGGTTGGCTTTTGGAGATTGATTCTACCCTCATGTATGTTGTTTTGGGAGTCATTATTCCATGCATTAGGGTGACATAGAAGCATAATTTATGGCAAGGAAAGGACAAGTAAACTTGGGGAGCTCTTCTACAATATCAACTCCTATTTTTGGTTGTAACTCACTCCATTTCTATTAATACAAAGAGTAGATTGTTTTCCTATATATGATGTTATGATTTCATGTATTCAAATACCATGTTGATCTATTGAATTAAGTGATTGGATTATGCTAAATAGATGTCATAGATATTTGGCTTAGATTGTTCATTGTGCAAGTTCTAATTATAGCAATCGGAGCTAGGATTAGAGCGTACAAGCCGAGGAAGAATCAAAGCTTGCAAAAGATTCCAGGTAGGCCTCATCCCATCATTCAATTACTTTAAGGAATACATTTTTCCCTTTGCTTTATGTTGTTCTAGGTCAGTTCGCCAAGACTAGGGAAGACACATTTGTCCATAGTTGTAGATTCCGCATAACACATCCTATTGTTTCCTCACGAAGGGAGAATATTATGGTTGATCAATTAGCCTATTCTCCCAATTAACCAAACACATCTGCTAACTCCATTGCCCCCTTGGTGAAGAATAGCAAGCAACCTACTAATAATATAGGGGTTGGAATGTATTCCTCATTCATGGGTACTTTTGATCTTCCACCTCCTGCTATTGACATCATTGCAAGCTCATCGTCGAGGCTGGTCCCTTGACAATGTTCTTTTAGAACTCATTATTTTTCAGATCCTTGGATATTCTCCCCTCCTACAGGTACATTAGAAGAAGGGAAATTGGGTGGAAAGGCTTATCCTATATCTGTAACATAATTTGCATATCAATCCATTGTTAATTCTATAGATTTTGATTCCATCCCTGTTTCATCAGAGAATGCGGAAGATGATGTGGCATCGGTCTGGATAATTGATTCCACTTTGGTTGTGGATTACCTTGATATCATTTTACCATCTGAGGAGGAAATTATAGAAGCAATGAATATTTTAGAGAGACTGTGGGATGATTTGCATCATCATTCCTATTTTCTCCCTGACTTGCATAAAGTGGAATCAAGTTTGTATAGTCCTCTTTCTCATGGAAGCGTTCACTAAATTTTAAACCCTTTGGATCTAACACATATCTTTGCTGAATGTAATATGGAGAGGGTTTTGAAACTATTTCAATGAAAATTTCCAAGAATCCAAAAATTATTGAAAATATTTTCATCGGATCTAATTGTTCCCCAGAAGAAATTAAAATTTACATTGATCTCTTTAAATATTTTAGAGATATATTCACTTGGTCTTATGAGTAAATACCTGAGATTGATCCTAGTATAGTTAAGCATGAAATCAACACTTACAAAAGTGGAAATATTGTGTGTAAAATATCCAGCCAGTCAACCCTAGGAAAGATGTGGCTATCAAGGTAGAAGTGAAGAAATTGATTAAATAAGGATTCATCTACCCTATTCCTCTTACTGAATGGGTTTTGAATCTAGTCCTTGTGGACAAAAAAAGGAATAATCCATGTATGCATCAATTTTGGGGGTTTAAATAAAGCTTGTCCAAAAGAAAATTTCCCCACATCATTTATAGATTAGATTGTCAATTAGTGTTCTGGAAATGAAATTTTTTACTTCATGAATGAATTTTCTGGGTATAATCAAATAATAATTTGACTTGAATATCAACATAAAACAACGTTTATTTTCCCCTTGGGTACATTTCCATATAGGAAAATGCCTTTCAGCCTTAAAAATGTTGGACCTACTTTTCAGTGGGCTATGTCCTATGCTTTCCACAACATCAAACATATAATCAAGGCTTATTTGGTTGATTTAGTTGCTCTCTCTCTTAAGAGAATGGAACATCCAAAGCATCTTCATCTAGTTTTTGAAATATTTCATTATTATAAATCTGGTTGAACCCTAATAAATGCATTTTCACTTCTACAACTCGTCGGTTGTTGGGATTCATTTCTTCTTATGAAGGGATTCAGATTGATACTTTCAAGGTTGAGGAAATACTTCAGTTGCCTCACCCCTCTAGTATTCGTCAACTTCAAAGTCTCCAAGAAAAAGTCATTTTCTTAAGAAGGTTTATCATAAACTATACCGAGATTTCAAAATGTTTTATGCATTTATTTAATTATAAAGGAGTTCCATTAGGGTGGGACGAATTCTCTCAATGCGTGTTCGATGCTTTGAAAAAGGCATTGACTTATGCTCCCCTTTTGTGTCCACCTGATTATAGCAGAGATTTCCTTTTGTACTTAGCAGTGACAAAATCAACCATCGGTATGGTTCTAGTTCAAGAACATGATGCCCTTAGAGAAAATATTATTTATTGTCTAATCTGTGGCTTAGTTGGCCCTAAACTCTGATATTTCCTCGTTGAGAAATTGGCTTTAGAATAGTTCATGTTTTAGTGACTCTTTCATTACATTTTCCTGTGAATTTTTTGTTAGTAGTTGATGTCAATCCATTTCAATTTTTCCTAAGTAGGCAAGTGATTGGGGGAAATATAGCAAATGGATTGTGATTTTACAAGAGTTTGATAGGGAGTTCATGTCATCCAAGTCAAAGAAGTCTTTGGTTTTCATAGAATTGATTTCAAAATTGCCTTGTGAGGGAGATGTTACTTATGAAGAATCATTTCTAGATGAACATATTCTTCTTATCTCCCCACAACATCCTTGATATGAATACATCATTGTATATCTCTAGACTACAAAGTTTCCTCTATCTTTTTCTAAGGATGAACATCGAAAATTATGTCACCTTTCTAAGAGTTTTTATCATTGGTGATACCTTATATTTTTGTGTAGTCGGTTCAATCCTTATACCTTATTTGACCTTAGAAGAAGCTGAGTCAATTTTAAATGACTACCACGATAGGGATTTTGGATGCCATTTGCAATAACTCAGAAGATCTTGCATGCAGGGTATTTTTGGCCTTCAATTTTCAAATATTGTATTGAAAAGGTAAAAAAATGCCACCCTTCTCAAATCTATACTCAAAAAATGTGTGCTCATCTAGCTTTGATTTCTCCTATCATCACTTTTAGTTAATTTACTAACTGAGGAATTGATTTTACAACTTGTCACCCGACTTTGACTAAGGGACACACATACATTATTGTAGTAGTAGTAGAATAATAAAGTGGGTCAAAGTTATACCCACTTTTAATAATGATGGTGAGACAACAATTCTTTTCCTTTTTAATCAAGTCATCTTGCATTTCGATATCCCTAAAGAGATTGTCACTAACCATGGTAGTCACTTTTAGAATAAGATGATGTCTGAGTTGGATTTGAAATTGGGATTTGGTAGGAGCATTCATCTCCTTATTATCCTCAAGCTAATGGACAAGTTGAAGTCTTTAATAAATCCCTTAATACTATCCTATAAAGGACGATTGATCAAGCTAAGTCCAATTAGCACATCATGTTTTATCCTGATTTATGGGCATATCAAATGTCTATTAAGACTACCACAGGTTCACTCCTTTTCATTTGGTCTATGGTTTGGAAACAATCTTTCCTATAGAGTGTGAAATTACATCTCTTAAGTTGGTTGTCCAACTTCCTCTAGACACCTCAAGTTTGGAGGAGTTCCTTGTTCATTTGGAACATCTTAACGAGCAATGTCAGGATGTTGCCATATAAACAAGGCTAATAAGAAAAGATTCAAAGGTCAATATGATAAATCCATGTGACCTAGGGTTTTCTTTGAAGGTGATCTTGTCTTGGTATATGACCAAGATAAATACACCTTGGGGCAGGAAAATTCAAACCTATGTGCTATGGTCCTTTCATTGTTAAAAGGTTCTTGAATAAGGGTGCTTATGAGTTGGTTGATTTTGAAGGGAATGTGATGTCAGAGCCCAAAAATAGGATTTATCTCAAAAAGTATTATTCTTAGGCTCTCACTTGAGAATTTGCTTTATTTTGTAAATATTGTACATAGTTTTAGTTTCTGTCTATGAGTGTCGTGGTGACGATGGTGTTTTCGATCTTCTTTGGCATGTTTTTATGGGTGATTCAATGTACTTAGTAGACACACTTGAAATCTATCTTCCACATCTTGGGTATTTCATTATCCGTCTAGTCAGTTGTTGGTCGCAAGAGGCATATGTATTGGTCCTACTTCTAATAATATGGTTGAATACAATGTTGTTATTAATTTACTTTTTGAAGTAATATCTTATGGTATTGAATCATTAGTGGTGTGCTTGGACTCACAATGTGTCCCAGTTAAATAATATTTATCATGTGAGGGATCCTTCATTACATCGTCAATTCATAAGAGTGATATTATTACAAATACCATTTAATTGTATTACTTTCATTAAAATTCCATGATTAGATAATGCATTTTTCCTATTCTATAACTAACCAAGCATTGGATTGGCATATCAATAATTCATCACATTAAATCAAAAACATAAAATAGTCATCTATATATATGATCAAGTCATCTTGAAATCTCTCTCTATATATATATAGATAAATGTCAAAATATTACAAAATGTGGACAAATGTCCTGCAAAATTAGAGCTTATGCTTGATCATGTCTATATCAAAAATATCACTTTATCTAAAAGATAAATGTGAGGATCATCCTTGGATGAGAATCTTGGTAGAAGATGATTTCATTTGCCACTTATTGGAAGAGTCGCACCCACTCTCGTGGTACTCCAACCACCAGTCTCTGTATAGCCTCAAGGAGATCCTCTACTACTAACATTGGAAGATGTCAAGTCAAACTCTCAAAGTTCCATGGTATTACTCAGAGGACCCTCACAAACTCAACTACTACACCTTCTGTGTCTCTGTCATGATGCCTGTGCCTCGACAGACCCTCAGGTCTCACTGGTCCCAAATTTGCATCATGATCATTTTAATATTGTTAGTATTGTTGTTTCAAAGAAAAAAGCCTTTAAATTTATTGACATTATCCTTAAAAGACAAAAAAAATCAAATATGTTAAAAAATTAAAACTACCAATGTCACCCCATGCATCCCCCTTGGGAAGTACTAACTTTGAGTCCTCTAGGAAGTCTAGTCATGCATAAGGGTAATCCTCTATGGCCACGACTTGTTTCTCCCACCATTGGAAGAAATAATCATCAAAGGTCACCTGGGTGACTTCATATCTGCTAAGCCTCCTCATAAAATGTGCCCATCTAGCCATCCTAGGATCTCGAGGGTTGTTAATGGCGGATGCTACTCAGGGTCATAGTGCAGGAATTTGCTCAAAGAAGAATGAGCAGAGAATGGTACCATAACCAAATTTCTTTGTATTCCCCCATATGACTAATGTGAGTTGCATCTTCATATTGGATAGGAGTGTTGTACACCAATCATACACTATTGGTTTCAAGCATTCCACTACTAGAAACATAGTTGGTCACAGGGCCTGGTGTAAAGAAGTTGAACCTGATATCCTAACAATAGTGAAAAGTTTGATCTTGATATGCAAGTTCATGATTCCTTTGATCAAGAATTATTACCCAACATTTTTAGTGTTTGGTGCATAGTACACAATGATATAATCATTAAAGTGAAGGTCCCTCACTGGCCTTGCCTTTCAAATTGACTTCTTCTACCCTTATGAAGAGACTTGGCATGAAGTAGATGTCTTCTACTTCAATTTGCAAGGGAATTGAGTCCATAAAAACTTTCTCCTATTCTGGGTCCCAGTAATTAATCAACATTTCTAATAATCAACTTTGAGCTCTCATATTTGGAATCATGAAGAATTTGAGAAAACCACAATTTTTTAATCCATCCAATGATTATTGGTCTTCCAAGACTTGATTATCCACATCAGTGTGTTCTCTTTCTCTCCAAATGATCTCCATCCTAAAAATTTTGAGTGATTTCATCTTAGAAGTTTAATTACGATCTTGGTTCTGCATGTACACGATTTCTATAAGAGACAATCACATATGTACATGACTTTTCCTTTGACAACCCATGTATAGGTATTTCTATACGCAAACCGATAGTTCTAGACTCACGTATACACAAAACTGATTTTAAATTTTAAAATACTCACTCAATCAATAAAAATTTTGATCTAAACAAAAGATAATAGGGTTATGAATTACCTGGAATTCACGGTTTCCAAATTTTTTGGTGGAATTGGTTAGATTTGCTTGCTCAAATTTTCTCCAAAATCTCTCTCCTCAACACTTGGATGGTAAGAATGAAATTGGGTGAGCTCAAAACTTCATTTTATAATCAAAACATAAACCCACTTTTCTAAAGTTCATTTTTAACTTTGTTAATTTAATTTTATGAACTTTTTACCTTTGCTTGATGTGTTGGGAAGGGCCTTTTTTAGGGTGATGAAGAATTCTCTTATCACTTAGCGATGTTTTCCCGTTGTTTTGATTCCACAATCACTGACCTATCGTGGCAAATATTGTACTCTAAACTAGCATATAGGTTAAGATATGTGAGTTCTTTCCATTGTGTTTTGCATCTTGACCTCATACTATGATACTTACCCACATGGTGCATCTTGACCTCATACCATGTCACAATATTTTAAAACCTCTCTCACTCGTCGTTTCATAAAATCGTAACATAGTGTTAGAGCCTTTTCTTCCATGGGATTCCTAGTTAGAACTTCAATAACATACGTTTCCCATGTTGAAAACATTATGTAGGCTCGAGAGTCCTCTTTAGTCCCGCCATGAATTTACATTGAAGCCTCATTCTCCTTCTTCTTCTCTTTTATTCTGGCTTATACCCTAGAGGATCCCATGTGTTGAGTTTTACTACTACATTGCATACTAACCACTTGCACCCATTTTTGGCCTTAAGACAACTTCATTGGATTCATGTATAAGCCACTTTTAACCATGCAAACTTTTCTATAAGTGAAAACCATGCATTCACTAGCCTTTGTGACTTGAAACCTTTTTCCATGAAGGCAACATTCCCTGAATGTCAATGACCAATATTCGCCACCTTGCATTGAGAATAGGAATTTTCCAGACCGAGGAACTAGTGCACTTTCCCCTGAAACTCATTCTTTCCACTATACTATAGGAATTATTTCATTCCTTTTCAAGCTTTATAAAATGAAAAAGACAAAAAACAAAATTCCAAAAAAGAGCAAGAATCATACAGTTTCTTCATTATTTGATGGGAGCAAGTGTTAGTCATTGTTATAGCTCCAAATATCACCCTTGGTATTTGTGATGCTTGGTTTATGGCCTAGGGCAACCCCTCCTTCTAGACTTGTACCAAATATTTAAAAAAAAAAGTGTTTTACTCCCTGTACGCTACTTTTCCTGTGATAAAAGCGTGTACACGCAGGTTAGCCTATACCCAACCCATGTATATGTGTTAAAACACTTAAAAAAATTAAATTTCCTTAACTATGGGTGGAATTCACAAGTTTTACCTATTGATTACCTCCTAGTGCCCATGGCCCAACTATTTCCCAACTATACTATACTGAGATAGAATTACTATACTGAGATTATCCCCTTACTAAGTCTGAAGTATCCATGTGCTTCAAGCACTTCCCCAAGTTTGCAGGAAACCCTTGTTTCCTTGAGTGTTGATATTCTCCCACTTGCTTGAGATATCATGGTATTGGTTATGGAAGGAGGTTGTTGAAGGCTGGGACTAGATGGATCTGGAGGATGGTTCCACTTGGAGTCGGAAGAAGAAGACTTAGGTGAATTCTCTCTGTGTTGGTTAAGCTTTATACAATAAAAAGAAACATTGTCTTGTTCTTGAGAGTAACTTTGTTTATGCATAAGATATTGTTGTAATTCATGTATGCATGTCATTTTGATTTATAACTAATCATCTTTCTTATATGATATAAAGTTGATTTCATTAAAATGCTTTGTCTATATGCTGCTATGTATGCTCGGATTGGTTGATTTTCATATTCGAAGATCATCAAGAGCTGCGGAGGGTCTGAACCCTGCTGGAACTACCCAAACGAAGGACATCTGGGTATAATCACTATCGCATAGTTTGTTTATATAAGCATGTTGCCTAAGTTGTATGAGTGTTTCTTACTATAGTTTGCTCTTGCTTTGTTGGGGTTTCAACCCAAAGCCCTAGGGTACTTATTCCCATAATAGTCATGTCACCCTTGAACAAAGAACTTAAAAAATGATTCTTTCCTCCATCGGGATGGGACTTAATTTAACTTTAGGGAAGCCAAAACCTTGTTCTTGAGTCAGTTCTCCACCATTTGGTTAACTCTTCCAATCGTACGGAGAGTTTGTTGACACGTCTTGCATCAAAAATTTATACAAAGTTATTTTATGCTGCCATAAAGTCTCATCAAGTTGTGCTTTTGTTCAAAGGAAGTCAAGATATTGTCGTCCATTATGAAGTGTCTGTTGAATCATTTGTGTTGGACATACCCAATTTGTCAATTTATTCTCAGTATTACATAAATGTCTTGGTCCTTTACTTGTGTCAGTTAAGAAGGTCCTCATTGACTTCTTCCTGGAGGGTCTGCTCTTATTGACTTTGATAAATTTCTTTGAGAGTAGACCTAGAATCTCACCCTAGCCCTATTCACATCATTGATCGGTGACCTTGTGCTCAACATCGATCAGTATCATGGGTCTTTGACTGAGTGGTTTCTCTTGTGTTTATTTCCATCTTACATTATCACACATTGGGATTCATGCAGTACCTTGGTTTCCATTTGACCCTATTGGTGAATTCCTTGCCTCTGTGTCATCTTTCATTATTGGTTGGTTCAAAGGATTTCTTTCGTGTGCAAACCATATTTTGTACATGCCAAAAATGTACTTTGAAATGGTTACTTCATCTTTATTCGTATGATTTATTCCAAATTATTGGCCTACGGGTTACACTCGTGCCGGTTGATGTGGGATTCCTTAATTCCATCCTTCCAGTAGATCTTCCCATTGAATCTAACTTATTTCTCTAGGAACAATATCTAGAGTTGTTTTTTAGTACCTTAGGGTTTTAGTCATCAATGGAAAAATCCTTCGCTACCGACAGTGAGAATTCCTTAATGTCTTTTGATTGGTATATTATTTCAAGTGTTAAACTTCAACTCATTTATTCATGGTTGTTAGATTGTACTCGGGTACCTTGACACTCATTATAATTATTAGTGAGTTGTATCGCATTTGTTAGCGATATACACCAATGGCAGGTAATCAAACAATTTCTCACATGGTTGAATTCAACTCATTTATCCCCATGGTATAGAAATGTACCATATACGATCGTTGAAGACCTCAAGTTGTGTCAGCATTTTGAGTTCACTTGAAAGCTCCTTCAATTTTCTGCTAGTGACACCGCTCAGATCTATATGTTGTAGACTTTTTAGTAGCATCTTATATGTTGGCACACAAGTTTATGTAGTGCCACTATTCCACATAAATGACTTGGTACTTTTATGAGGATTATTTATGCAACATCATTTCTCAAACATTATTCTATGTGATCTTGAGACATAGCTCCGTTGTGCTATTTTGTGGCTATGATGTGATGATCCACTATGTATTCTTCAACTCATTTTGTACACTTATGTATACATTTTGGATCTGCATTATACTTGATCAACGAACATTCTTTACTACTTCTAAGCATGGGTATGCCCACCTCAGACATGAGTTTTCTTTCTGACTCCTTCCATCGGTATTTAATGGGCTAGAATATGTTGATCTCCTCCCAGGTTTTTGAATGACTCATCTCACTATACTTAATATATTTCGGCCATCATAGTTCCCATATGACCTCAACAATTAGGGGGCATCTGTTATAACATCATTCAACACTCCTGTAGACCTAATGTTGTTTTATGGCCCTGGGAAATCCCTTTACCCATGCAAACTTGACTTTATAGTAAAAAAATATATTTCATATTCCATATGAAACTCTTCCCACACAAAAGTGTGTACATACATGGGTCCAATAATACTATACCCACGTATACATTTTTAAATATGAAAAAATAAAATAAAATGTTATTTTTCAGGCGGGGTCTAAGGGTTTTACTGAGATCCCATCAACAACAACCCATGGCCTAACTGAAATAACCAATTTGAGGTGGTATTTATACACCCTTTTGGTAGGCCTAATGGATATAGAGAAGAGAGATATCGACATTATACTTGATTTTCCCCAGATCAAGTCTGATTTTCCCATGTGTCTTACACTCCCAGTCTTTTGGAAACCCTAGTTTCCTTTGCAAAGATGCTTAGAATCCTTATGTAGTGTCTTCTTGCACATATTAGAGAGGTTTTCGTGGTGGCACAGGATGGACGGATCCGAAGGAAGGATTCGTTAGTGCCTTTGGCTTGGATCAGGTCTATACATCTTGGAGAAAGTAGAGGGTTTGGACCCTATAGGAACATATTCAAATGTAGGACCCTCGGGCATGTCTCTAAATCCAACATTGATAATTTGAATGTTTTGCATGCTTGATTGAATGTTTTTTGTTGGTTTTTTTTATCTTGCTCTGTTGAGGTTTTCAACCATTGCCTTTAGGAATTTTCCCACAAACATAGTTCAAGTTGGTAGATGCAAGTATCAATGAATACATACGCATACTTTTCTAACCAAAGGTATTGATTACCATGCATAACATAATATATTTCATATGAAAGGATAAACATTTTAATAAAATCATTTTTAAAACATAACCCCTTTTAATATTGATTAAGGCTGCTACATAATGTAAATTTTGTAGCAACCTTATTTTCTCAAACGTTGAAATGCATAAAAACAGAATAATCCTTTGGTGACATGTCTCAATTCCATACTAATGTCAATATTTTCATAACAATCCAATGAAAATATACATCTCCATTGCTAAGAACAAAATAATGTGTAGAATGATAAAAAATACATCATGCAACTTGTCAGAAAAACATCATAAATTACACACAATATATAGAAATCAATCCAAAAAAAAATCAAGAAATGAAAAATAAGGAGGTTTCCTCATCATTTGAAAAAAATTAGGGTGAGTTGGTTGGTATGCCAACAAGAACCTATCCTCATTTCCATAAATCCTCCTCAGATTCTACTCGGGGTCCATAATGTCACATCTTCATCCTTGTTTCCCTTCCATGAGGTCCAATCCTCCTCTTATTCCTAATGTTGTAATCATTTGTGTCCCACAACTCTAATACCCTCACTTTTATGTGCATGTCATTCCCCTAACACATAGCGCCCTCTAAATTCACTTCACAAACCTTATATTAAAAACATGTGCACTTTTGGCTTCGACTTATTTTAATAATGTCTTAGTAACCTAGGCTTAATCCCTTTATCACTTATGCTTTAACACCCCCTTTTGTATTTGGGGAGTCTGAGCCCCCCATACTCTATTTCCTTGGTAAAAAACAATGGTGTATTTAATTAACATGCATGTGATTTTATATTTAAAAAACCAAGCTCTCTAGCCCCAAAACATAGAAATACAAGCACAATTAGCCTAAAACACATAGGTACATGGGCATGCCAACCTCAAAGTAGCCTTAAAATAACCAATCAAAACATGATATGTATATTAAACCTAGGGGTTATCCTAGGGGTGTTATATTCCCTCTCCCTTATTTATGCATTGTCCTCAGTGCATTATATATGCACATATATCTATAAAAAAATGAAATTATCCAAAAACATGATAATACTCTTCCCTTGTAGCATTTTCATGCTCCCATGTAGCATCTTTAGGACAAAAATGTTTCCACTACACCTTTACCAAGGCAATGAATCAATTTTGAAGAACCTTGATCTTCCTATCCAAAGTTTGCATTTGATGGACCTAAAAGTCTCCCTTAAGCTCCACTAGAATCATATTCCAATAAATTACATGATTAGCATCATGAACGTACTCTTTTGGCAGTGAAATATGAAACACATTATGAACATGTATGGGCATTGACAATGTACTCTTATATGTAACTAGGCCAATCATCTCGAGAATTTTAAATAGCTCATAAAATATCGCTACCAACTTTACACAACTACCTAGTTTCAATGAAATTTTCTCTATTTTTACCCTCAAGAAGACATTATCACCAACTCTAAATTCCTTGCTTAGTTTGTTCTTATTTGCATAGCTTTTATGCCTATCTTTGGATTCCTTTAAATTATGCTTTATTTTCACTACTTATTCTTCCATTTCCTTGAGCAATTATGGCCCAAAAATAACACTATCCACCAGGTTTCCCTAGCTCATAGATGTGTTGAATTTCTTCCATACATGGCTTAAAGTGGTCTCATCTTCAAAGATGCTTGGTATCCATTATTATATGCAAACTCTGCCAAATGAAAATTCTCTTCCCATTTTGATTATTTATCCATCACATACATTCTCAACAACACGTAATTGACTCTTTCTATCTTTTCATATGACTCTATATGGTATGTTGTACTAAAACAAAATAGTTCCAAATCCCTTGAATAAACCTATACAAAACTTTGATGTATACGTGGGAACCCTATCTGAAATAATTTCCTTGGATACACCATGTAGCCTGGAAAGTTTCCTCATATAAATTTCAACTACATTTGTTTCCTTGTGAATTGACTTCATTGGACTAAAATGGGTAGCCTTAGTGAGCTTATCCACAACTACCATGATAGAATCATGTTTCCTTATTTTCTAGAGAAAATTTGAAATAATTCAATAGAAAAAATTTCCCATTTCCACTAAGGAATGGGTATTGGCTATGGAAATCCAGTTGGATGTCTTTTCTCAACCTTAGCTTTTGGAATTCTAAACACCTGGCTATATAATCAACCACTTCATTTTTTTTCACGGTCGAAATTATTGTTTCTTGATTTTTGATTTTTGTTTTTGGTACCCTAGGTGTCTAGCATAGCATAATCACTATACTTTTAAGCCCCCGAGAATTTTGCACATAGATTCTACCTTTGTACATGTGAATTTCATCCTCTTTTAGATAATAATTATTGTACTTTGGTTGTATCTTACATGCTTTTATCTCTCCTTTTATTTTCATTTATTGTTGATCAAAATTTTCAGCTTCTAAATTCTAGTTTTTCAATTAGATTTGCATACACTTATGGTTGTAGCACACATTGTATGCACCCTTGTAATGAGTGCATCAAACACATTATTCTCCTTACTGTTTACATGTTTTATTTTAAATTCATAATAAGACAAAAATTATGGCCACTAATTTGTCTAGCATTTAAGGTTGGTTTTCCAAATAAATGCTTCAAATCATTGTGGTTTATTCCTAATTCAAATATTTTCCATGTGAGGTAATTCCTCCACATTTTTAAGGCATGCATATTGACTACCAACTACAAATCATGAGTGGCATAATTTATTTCATGCTTCTTTAGCTTCCTTGATTTGTAACAAACCACATGCCTATTCTAAACGAGGACTCCTTTAAGCCCTTCCTTACTTCCATCAGTGCACACAATGACATGTTAATTTGGATCAACTATCCTTAGCATTTATGCACTTGTTAATAACACATTTAAATGTTGAATGTCTCTTCACATTTATGAGAGCACTCAAATTTCACACCCTTCATTTGCAGTTAAGTGATCGAATTTCTATTTTTGATAACCCCTCAATAAATGTTTTGTAGTAGCCTACTAAACCCGTGAAGTATATAAAATTTTTCAAATTTTTGGGTTTTGGCCACTCTTGGATTGATTTGACCTTATCTCTACCTAGAACCACCCCTTCCTCCAAAATGGTATGACCAAAGTAATGAATCCAACTTTGATAAAATGGAATGTTTACTCAACTTGCCATATAGTTGATGTTTCTTGAGTACTTGTAACACCATTCTCAAATGCTACTCATCCTCTTCCTCTGATTTCAAATACACCATGATTTCATTCAAAAATACAATAACATACTTATCTAAATTATTATAGAAAATTTCATTCATAATGCACATGAAAAAACTTGGTGCATTAGATAACCCGAATAGTACCAACACAAGCTCATAATGACCATATCGAGTTTGAAATGGTGTCTTGTTGATGTCTTCCTCCTTAATTATAACATAATATTACCTTGATATTAGGTTCATCTTGGAGAACACTTTATCTCCCCTTAGCTAATCAAACACGTCATGTTTTCTTAGCAAAGGATAGTTGTTCTTCATTGTTACTTGGTTTAGCTACCTAAAATCAATACTTAACCTTAGTATGCCATATTTATTTTTAACAAAGAGACATGGTGTGCCCCAAGGTGACACACTTGGGAATATTCTCCCTTTATTCAATATTTCTTCTAACTACATTTGTAATTCTTTAAGATCTAGTGTGGTCATCTTGTATGGTGTCTTCGACATTATGGAAACTCTATGTATCAAATCTATAGAGAATTCAATATTCCTTTTAGGTGATAAACCTAGTATTTTAGCAAATACATCTTCAAATTCCTTAGGTACCCAATGGTCTTCAAAGCTTGGTTTCTTGTCTTTGGCTTCCTCCTCCATGTGAGTTGCATAAATTTGGCACCCTTTCCTAAAACATTTCTTCAATTGCATGGCCAATATATCCTTGGCATAAATTGCTCTTAGAATTCCCTACACTTGTCTTTATTGTCCTTCTTCATCAAAGAAAGTAAATGCTTTAGTATAGAGATCTAGGACTACACGATGT
The DNA here is from genome assembly GCA_000404065.3 of Pinus taeda. Classification (NCBI taxonomy): domain Eukaryota; kingdom Viridiplantae; phylum Streptophyta; class Pinopsida; order Pinales; family Pinaceae; genus Pinus; species Pinus taeda. The sequence goes on along the minus strand of APFE031166660.1, from coordinate 43,820 downwards.
TTTTCCAACCAATCCATACCAATTAGGCAATCATATGAACCCAATAGTATGATGCTAAATCCTATAATTGTGCTCAACCCATTCATATTAATTTGACATTCCTTTACAAGTTCAATTATTCTTCTTTTAGTTCGTATAACTAATTGACCTAACCAATTCTTATCATGCTTGGTTCTATTTAAATGAAATATTCCAACAAGTTTTGAATCAAGATAACTATGAGTAGATCCCTGTAGCAAACAAAAACCCCCATAATGTTTCCCCAACATAAATAACAAGGATCCTTCAGTTTTCATTTTTCCCAAAGTTTTCATTTATATTTAGAAAAAACTCTTTCCTATTCTTAGGTTTTCTACACCTTATGCTTTTAAAATCCAAAACTCAAATATGTTTTCCTATCGAAAATTAACACTTATGTATAAATCCTAGTGAGTTGCAATTTATGTAAATATTTTTCATTTATCGGGGCACTTCTCACCACCTATTGACAACCAATGTTTGAACACTCAACTCTCATGAAGCCTCGACACTCCAACAAACATAAAAATTAAATAACATTCTTATTCTCGTTATATGACCACTACTTCTCAATCACCTCAACACATTGATACTCACTTCACCCCAAGCTCAGTAGTCTGACAACAAATTTTTCATGACACTATAATTTACATTATATGATAGTAAATATCCTAATTGTCTCCCACTGCTCATTGGATCAAATTATTTACATAACTTATAATTTTTGATGGGATGATGGTGTGAGGAAGCCAACTATCTCTCTACGTCTTCAATTCTCTCATATACATGGCTTCCACGTATTATGTCCATGGATCATCCATGTCACTAGCCTTGCATCATATCAAATCCATTGATAAGTTTTTACACCAAAATGGAAGTAACTCACTCCTCGATGATCCAATAGTTAATGCTAATTAGGTTTGGGATAACTAAAACCTCCTGATAATGTGACATTAACCATTTTTTTTAATTTGAACAATCCATGTAATAAGTTGTAGTAAATAAATTCCTCCCCAGAAATTAATATGGTGAGTAGCTAAACGTTAATAGTTTTCTTCATTTATGACTGTTTATTACTCTCACTTATGAAAACTTGTTCATCATGCTAAGATTATTTCCATATTCCTTCATGAATATTACTAATACTTTAGATGTCTCCATTTCAGGATATGATTTCTAATACTTATAGCAATCAAAGGTTCAACCATGGGGAAAAAGCATAGAAACATAAGCAAGTCTAGCCAAGCAAGAACCCAGATGCTAAGAACCCCAATTCCAATATAGTTTGAAACACTATATTGATGCTCAATAAATAGAGCAATTCATGGCACAAGATATTCTAGTTATTCGTGGTGGAAATCATTAAGGATTATAAACTAGAGGAAGATGACTATATCACTCATAAAAGTTTTAGGTATATTGCAAAGTATTATTTGCATAAGATAATATCTTGGCCCAAGATGGCACCTCATACAGATATGGTTTGTTGGGATCTCAACCATGTAGACTTGAAGAATAGAGTCATCTTCAATAGTCAGAAAGCCTTCATTGTCTCTCTCAGGCTAAAATACCTCCAAAATATGTATAGACTCCCTGAACTAGATTTTTTTATAATTATGCATTTCTACAAAAATTTCATGAAGATGAATGTGTGAAATATAAACAAACTATGCCCAATATTATTAAGGAATGGTAGTATGAAGAGAGCTCTAAAATATATGCAATTGATTCTTGTGATCATGACCCTAGTATGTTGCCCTCCTTATGTGTAGGTTATTTGGGGAAGAGAGTCCCAAACACATTAAGTAAGATTGGTCTCCTCTCATCCATTAGACCCTTAATGGTTAATTGGGAAACCATACTCTCAAATAATATTTGCAAAGAATTGATTCCCATCTCACACAGAGAATGGATGGCTCCACCCCTTCATTTTTCATGTTTCACTACATTATGGATCCATATTATTTCATACTTATTTTCCTCAATGTGGTTGGAAAATAACTACTAATGTTGCCCAACCCATACATATGTATCATTCCCAGCTATGGGAAAAAAATGTAAATGACTTTTTCTATGAAATCTGTCATTTTTTCATGATTCCTCTCTATGAGAAATTATTTTGTTTCTCGCCTCCCAAAATAACCAATGAAGTTATTCAAGGTTTGAAGGGAACTGGTGACTGGTACATTGAGTAGGCCTTCTCATATGTCTAAATTTTTGGTTCTTTTTCTCCCCCTCATTCTTTTCCCAGGATCATCTCAGACATGATTATATGTAGGAAAATCATGCATCAAGCCATCTTCACAAGTGTGGAAAGGTATTTACACCTTGATTCTAAAAACATATGACCCTTTTTTACCATCCAAATTGGTGTATATGGATTGAGCAATGACCCTCAAGCTAGGATAGAATCCAAAGCTTTAGAAAAAATCAAGCTATCTTATATTAAGTTCAAAAATCATGACCCTAATAAGGTTTTGTCTGAACATTACTCACATTTAGGAGCTAGAAAGTATATTGATGAGGAATCCTTCTATGCGACCAATTAAATGGTGTCCAGTCATTTCAAGAAGTTATTGACAGAGTCCAACAACTTCCCGCCCATCAAAAATTATAATTTTAGAGTTTTATGAATACAAAAAAAGGTTTTACCATCAATTTTATAGAAAAAGATTGAAATCCAGGTTACAAAGGCATCAATCTAACATACTAACCTTCCTCTACTATAACTAGCATGGGAAAATCCACAACAAGTCGAAACAAATCTTCCACATCAGGAATCTCATACATGCACAAACATGAAATAACAACTTATTGTTTTAGAAGAAAACTAAAAAAGGATGCAAGAGGAATGGAGATTGTTTGAGAAGGTGCAAAAGGATATATCATAAATCAAAGGAAAAACCATATAAATAATACTTCTTAAATAATCCACCTAGGTTTTGAAGACCCCAACAAACACAATCAAGATGAAGAGGCCACATCATTGGTTACATCTGGGGTAGTTTTTTTTGTTGATTGAGGAAGAAGGAATTCCTCCTACTGATTGGTTCTTTAGTATTAAGAAGAGAGTTTTCATAAAGGGTAGAGTCAAGAGGAAAAAACTTGACATATTAGTGTTTCCCTAGTCTAATAGAGAATTATTTATGATGGATCTAAGTAGATCAATGAATAGTTGGACAAAGAGCTAGAAATTTCAATGGGAGCATTTGCAAATGCAAACATCTTGTCAGTAAACAATCTCATTGAGATTGTTACTCAGAGGAATAAAACAATTGTCTACCTTGAAGGAAAATTGGCTTAAAAACAATCTCATCTTAATGAGGAAATAAAAATCTAGCTCTCGAAATAGAAACAATAGCACATTCAACAAATGAAGAACTTTGAACACTAGTTGAAAGATTACCTAGAAAAGGTATAGCAAGATTTCACTAGCTCGGAGAAAAACAACGATGCACATATTGTAGATTTGCAGTAGAAAGTAAGCAAGCCCATTAGAAATAATATTGGCCTTGGACAATTTAAAGAGAAATATTTGAAAAGTAATGAAGAACTCTTGCAAGTACAAGAGCAATTTTCCAAAAATATAAACTTAGTACAAACTCAAAAGAAGTTAATTAATATTATTTTCAATGAGGTTGCAAACAACACTACAAAGCTCATTTAAGCTAAATATATATTCCCACAATTGATATCTTGGAAATGCATGGCCAAGGCACCTCCACACAACCTACCCATACTCTTATACATTGATAGACTCAGAGATGAAGTTTCCTTGAAATTATAAAAGAAGAATTCAATAAATTCAAAGGATTTCGTGAAGAATGTTGAATAATTCAGTAATTTTGTTATCAACTTAAGCATTCAAGTGATCAAAGAAGTTGACTTGCTTGATGCCCAATTTACAGAAGAAGCAACCAATAAAAATGATTACAATGCTAATGTGTAGAGGCATCAACAATATTTTCAAGCATAGATAAAGCAAACAAAGAAGATAGATCTTGAAGCTATCTCACTATTTTTTATCAAACTAAAACTTTGATGCATATTGACTGAAAATTTGCTTCAAGGATTAAAATGTCATATCAATATTCATTGTTATCCATCAGACTTGATCTCCCATATCCTCTAGATGCACTCGCAATGGAAAATGCAAATGGAGTCCTCCAGTTCAACCACTACCTATAAATAACTCACTTTCCCAATCTACTATTTCAACAACTTATTTATTGTTAGAACTAAGACTTTTGTGATCCATAATGTAGAAGAAATTATTTCAAATTAATCACATTAATAGGATTTGGTCGACGTTTCGAAACAGCTAATGTGGTTAATCCTCTAGACTAGGTGAGAAATCCATTGATCATAAGGAATAAATAGTAAGAATGCAACATTGCCCAAAAATAGCCATTAAAAACTTGCTGATGAGAAATACGGGAAAATACTGGAATCAATGATGCATCCCTATATCTTTTGAGAAATGTAAGATCAGGTTTCTTCTTGGCAACCTGCAGTTGGGCTCATTCAAATTGTCGGGCTTTATCAACCATTTCCCTCCGATGTAGGGTAATAATGTTAGATATAAGAATTTTGTGATCCATAATGTAGAAGAAAGTCTTTCGGATTAATCACATTGATAGGATTTGGTTGAGGTTTCGAACTAGATAATGTGGTTCATCCTCAAGACTAGGTGAGAAATCCATCGATCATAAGGAATAAATAGTAAGGATGCAACATTACCTAGAAATAGCCATTAAAAACTAGCTGATGAGAAATACGGGTAAATACCGGAATCAATGATGCATCCTTACATCTTTTGAGAAACGTAAGATTAGATTTCTTCTTTGCAAACTATAGTTGGGCTCGTTCAAATTGTCAAGCTTTGTCAGCCATTTCCCTCCCGTGTAGGGTAATAATGTTAGATCTAAGAATTTTGTGATCCATAATGTAGAAGAAAGTCTTTCAAATTACTCACATTGATACAATTTGGTCAACGTTTTGAACCAGCTAATGTGGTTCATCCTTAGGACTAGGTGAGAAATGCATCGATCATAAGGAACAAATGGTAAGGATGCAACATTGCCCATAAATAGCCATTAAAAACTAGCTAATGAGAAATATGGGAAAATACTGGAATCAATGATGCATCCCTACATCTTTTGAGAAACGTAAGATCAGATTTCTTCTTTGCAACTTGTAGTTGGGCTTGTTCAAATTGTCGAGCTTTATCAGCCATTTCCCTCTCGTGTAGACTTTTGTGATCCATAATGTAGAAGAAAGTCTTTCGACTTAATCACATTGAGAAATCCATTGATGGATTTCTCACCTAGTCCTAAGGATAAACCACATTAGCTGGTTTGAAACGTCGACCAAATCCTATCAATGTGATTAATCCAAAAGACTTTCTTCTACATTATGGATCACAAAAGTATTAGATTTAACATTATTACCCTACACGGGAGGGAAATGGTTAATAAATCTCGACAATTTGAATGAGCCTGACTACAAGTTTCCAAGAAGAAATCTGATCTTATGTTTCTCAAAATATGTAGGGATGCATCATTGATTCTGGTATTTGCCCGTATTTGTCATCAGCTAGTTTTTAACAACTATTTCTGGGGAATGTTGCATCCTTACTATTTATTCCTTATGATTGATGGATTTCTGACCTAGTCCTGAGGATGGACCACATTAGCTAGTTCGAAACGTTGACCAAATCCTATCAATGTAACTAATCTGAAAGACTTTCTTCAATTTATTTATTGTCTTTTCCAATTTATATTTTATGTTATAACAAAATGTAATTTTCTTTATTTAAATATTTTTCATAATATTAAAGGGAATCCCTAGGACTGTAAAGAGGTTTCTGAATTTTTTAAAATACAAGCTATTGCACTATTGTAAATCTTCATTTTAGGAAAATACAAAGAACCATCAAAGGTTTCATTGTGCCATTTCTTGAGGTGAAATGTGGTATCATTCCTTTTTTGTTTCATGGTATCAAAGAAATCTCATGTATTTTTTCTTAATTGATTAATATTTTATAAGTGTATAATTAGTAATTCCAATGTTGTTCTTTGCTTATTATTACAAAACTTTGATAATTGATTAAGTAAAATAAATTAGTATGAATGTTGTAGTTATATTCTAGTTTCCTTTTAAACTATTTTATGTGGGCATGCATATTACTTACAATCTATTCTAGTCATTGTTTTATTTTAATGGTCTATATCTCAGCCTATAGTAGTTCTTATTCATTCATACATAGTAGTATTCAACTCCTACGAATAGGTAACTACAAGTAATATTTAGAATAATTAGTTATTTCATGATACTTACAATTAGAATAGAAGTTGTTTTATTACGTTCACCTTCCATTATATTCCAATTTATGAAGTCTCCTTCATAGGAGAAACTTATTTTAGTGGAAGCCATGCCCACATACCAGTGAGAATCACTATTCCAAATGAGTATAGGTCTAACTAGGACCTTGACTAATTAATTTATCCTATTTTTGGCCTGGTTAATCCCAATCATCAACACTCCTAAATCAATTAAAATGGAAATGAGTTTGTATTTTTCTTACCTTCAACTTCAATAATATGTTCCTGATGATAAACTTGCATGTTGTCCAATGTTTCATACATATTGGGTATTATTTTTCCCATGTCCTCCATTGTATACACTCCTTGAATGTGGTGTAAAGTCCTCATTTTGTATCTGTTGAAAATGCAACAAGATGATGGAGCTTAGTGGAAAGAAGTCGCCTTCACTAAGTGGTCCCGCAAGCTATTTTTGGCGCAAAGTCTATTTTTAGAATATGTCTATTTTTAGACATATGGATCATGGTTTATGATTTGCAGGATGCTATTTGTGGATGATTGGTCATGTTGGTAAATAGATGGACCTCTATTTTTAGACATATGGGCAGAGTCTATTTTTAGACTGCTAGTCTAAATATAGAACAGTTGAATATTATTAGCTCTTAATAATATTTGGACTATAAACATTATCTTATTCTCTTGGAGCACTTCAGTTCAAGCTACAAATGTGGCACATGCAGCAGCCAGAAGGAAATACATGTTTTCTTATGGTTTACTTAAGCTATTGCATGAAGGACTTCAGTTAAAACTTCAGTGACTGAGTTCTGTGGAGTTGATTGAGGAGTTGATGGAGTTGTGTTCAGTTTGACCTAGTTGAACTAGTTGTATTTAGTCTAATTGATCAATAGACTAAGTGATGAGTGGTGTGAATTAATTATTAATTAATTCACTAGTTATTAACTCATAAATCAACTCCCTGGATGCGGGTGACCATATTAGGCAGTTATGAGATGGGACAGGAAAGCAGCGTGAGCCACCTGCCCACCATGTGCACCTGCGCCGTGTCCACATGGGATACTGTTCATAACAAATGACGCTGGTACATTAGCCATCGAATGCAGCACAAGAGCATTTACACTCCACCCACCTTCGCCTGCAACACAAGGCTCGGCCCCTCAGCTCTTATGGCGACCACAGTTATTGCGGGAGGGCTTCGAGGTAAAGGCATTTGCAATATTAAGGGATGCAGCAAAGAATTCGCCATGTTATTACAAGCTTGGTTCGAGGTCTTACTGTTACCTTTGGTGTTGTGGAGGTGGAAGTTGAATCTGAAATCTGAGGCCACTTCCTCTCCCCCGGACTCCTGGACCACTCCTGGCCTCCGTCTTTATGTTGGATTCATATGCGTCTCTCTGAACCCTCCTCAGTCTGTTGCTTACCATCCTCTATTGGCATTTCATTCTCTGTGTCGTTCAAATTCCAATTTGGCCCTGAACTCCCTTGCAATCATGGTTCGCCCTAGGCAAAGTATGCTCAGCCGACGCGGCTCGTCCTGTGGCGGGTCTTCGTGCCCTTCTGTTGCTGAGGATACCTCCCTCCATTGCCATTGCCACTGTCTCTGCCTGTAGACTGTGGGCGCGAATGGTCTTAGGCCAAGCCAATTCCTGCCAGCCAATTCACCGGGGTGCTCTACCTCGCCCTTCTTCGGTTCTACTGTTTTTACCTTCAACGCCTCTCTGAATCGCCCCAGAATCAATGCCCATGTCTCTGTGCTCTTCATCAAAGAAGCCCAAGAAGAGGGTGAGTCCAGTGCACAGAGGGAGAATTCTCTACTTGCTGAAACCAGGAGAGCCATGGAGATGCCCTCTACTGTTCCTATGAAGGATTCGGAAGAACCTGTCAGTCAGAAGGCAAAAGTTGGGAAAGAGCCTGTCACGGCGGCTGCAAAGGAGGTTCCAGAGCAGAAAACAGAGGAGTATGGCTGGTGCAGGATCGTGGAGGAGGTTCCGGAAGACTAGCCATGTCTGCTCTCTAGGTTACGTGGCTCGCTATGATGGAATTTTGTCCATGTGTCCTTGTGTCAATATGTCCATGTGTCAGTGCGTCTTGATGTCTAAGGGTTATTGTGTCATGGTGTTGGTTTGTCATGGTGTCTATGCTATAGGGAAATGTCGATGCCCAGGTTTTGTCTATCAAATTGGTCGGTGCTCTATGTCACAATGTGTTTTTGAAGTCCCCTGTGAGGGAATGTTTTTTGGTTAGATGAAATGCCTGTTTCGTCCTGCACTGAGCATGTTGCTTCTCCACGCTGCTAAATTCACCAGGCAGCTGGTTCTTTATGACAGCAAGAATGTAATTGTATCCTGCTTCTGTAAATAATAGATTAATTTTACCGAGAAAAAAAAACTCATAAATCAACTAAAGAATACATCAGTTAACTTAGTGCATGGACAGTTCAGTGGAGACAAGTGTTAGAGGTGAGTGAAAGGGCAAGACAATTATCAGTTGTGACTATAGTTGTGCATGTGATTTGCACAATCAATGGATTGAGTATTGCCAATGAGGATTGCGTGGTATAGCCAAGGGAAATACGAGTTTGGATCATCCATTCTCATTCATTCTCATGCAAGTATTGTGCAGTGGAGACAGGCAAGCAGCGGAGGAGATTTGGAGATTAGATATGAGTTGTAATGTGTGTAATAGGTGGAGATAGTGCTGGATACTTGTAAAGGGTATTGTACTATGTATTGTTACATTTTCTCAATCAATATAATATACATATAGTTGGGGTTTTTAGCGAGATGCTTTCCCCGGGAAAATACTGTGTTGATATGTGTTATTGATGCTTCTATGTGCACATGTTATTGTTTCTGCTTCTGTAAATTGATGATCAACGTAGAGGAGGTTATGTATTATACATGTATTCTACAATAGTGTATAATCAGGATAATATCTGTGAATATGTGTCATATTATTCAAAATTTCTACAGTATCCTTTGTTAGGGTAGTCCATGTACATGTGTTCTCCTTCACAACCCCAACATTTGATGGGCTAAAATATTGATATTTTACTCAATAAATAAGCTTCCCTTAGTTCATTGTAGGTTGGCTGAATTTTCTTGTTTGCCAAGAACTCCAAAAAAATGAAGGATTAACTCCCTTCACCCTTTGCTCCACCTTGGATCTTTTCTTATCATCCCAAGTTTTCTAGAAAGCTAGTTTTCTTTACTCTTCTCATAAATATACTCTACCTTCCTAATAGCTTCATCTAAATGCATAGGTTCATCAAATTTAATTTTTCCACCTTTGAATCATGGTATCTTCTCACAAATATTTTTAGTTTTAGCTTTTCATCCTTCAAAAACCAAACATACCTTAGTAATTCTATGAAATTTCTACTATATTCTTCCATTTTCATATTCCCTAACTTGATTTCAAAGAACTCTTGCATTTTCATTTCATAGTAATTCCATGACAAGTATTTAATTTAAAAGTACCTTTTAAATTGCCTCCATGTGATCTTCTTTTCTTCCAAGTGGTTGACTTCCATGATTTTTTCCCATCACAAATTTTATTTTCCTTCCAAGTGGTATATTTCAATTTGTGCCTTTAATTTGGATGAGTAATTATGCCATTGTAGGTTATTCCTCATCTCCAATAGCCAAGATTCAATCTCCTCTCCCTTCTTATGCTCACTATAAAATGTAAGAGGCTTAATCTTCCTAAGTTGTCCTTGCAAGTCATCGAAGTTAGGTTTCCTTCTCTTTTGTTTCATTGGTGATACACTTGGATTAGTCCTAGAATCCAAGAATACATAGGTTCTATTGCTTGAATGGTGTGGTGAATGATTATTTTTCCTAACAACACTCCTATAATGCCTTGAATCTCCAACATCCTACCCACTAACTTATGAATCATGTTCCTCTGCTTACTTGGAATCAATTTTTTTATTCTCATCTGTAAATTATTTAGGCTCTGTAACATTTGAGTATTGATTTGATGTTGTTCCTTCATTGGATTTTAATAATTATCCTTGTGGTTAAGCACCTCCATTTTGAGACTCCTCATGGTCTCCTCCAAGTATCTATTCTTTGAATTTTTCCTTCCATTCCCATTTGACTTTGTCTCACCATTACCATGCTAATATTCATACCTTTGACCTCTTCTTCATGACTAGAACCATACTTCTTATCCTAATGTTAATTATGTTCCTACAAGCCACTAGCAACCTTATTTTAAATTCTTGAGAAATTTCTTATCCCAAATAAAATTTTTGGACAAAAAATGTATTATCCACCTCAATGTATTTCTATTGACTTTTTGTTTTCCCAATTATGAGTTTCGAGTTGAAACTTATGTCATGTGAAAATTTTGGCCAGTTTTACCTGATTTTCTTGTTTTGTTATAACCAACTTCTATTAATTTCCTAGAATCTTGGATACCTGAATTTCAAATCCATATTTATAGCTATTTATTGTTTTCCAATAGCTTTATAATGACCACTTTTGTGTCCCAATCTAGGTTCTAGTTATAGAGTTAAACCTCTTAGAAGTGAATTTGCACCTTATTTTCTTTTATATTGTTTTAGTCATAACTTCCTCTTACTAGATTTGTTTTGTAATTATAATATGTTGTTCGAAATATCTTTCCAAACTCTTTAATTGAAGACATAGACATTATTGTACCATTGTATACCTAGTAGTTGTGGGTTTTCACTACCCAAAAACGTCATTTAGGGCCTCAAAACTACCTTCTAGATTGGTAACTTGAAAAATTAACAAACATTTATGAAAATTTACTGTTTTTTATGTTATTTTTGTAATTTGAACTAATCAAAATTTCCTACAACTCTGATTTGTAGTTGTTAATGTTGTTATACAGATAGTCTCTACATGTTCTACCTTATTGGTAAGTACCTACACATACACACATCACACACATGTAACTAAATTTTATACCTTTCTATTCCCACTTGGGCCCCATGGTTGGCATGGCACCTTAACTAAACTCCATCAGGATGGAAGGGTCCCACTTAATTTTCCACCTTTCCATGTGACATTTTCTTATTTGTTGAGAATGCATGTAAGGTTCATTCCCCACTTTCTCCCACAATGTGAGATTTTCACATTTGAAAATCTAATTGTTGATCTTGGAGTATATCAATGACAAAAACTTCATATCAAGTTGTAATATGTGTAATAAAGTATGGAAAGTTGTGACCCTCAAGCATCCAACAACCAAGATTACTCTGATCCAAAGACCCAAATCTCATATGAGGTTTCAACATGCACAACAATTAAATGGGAATTGCACCTTCAATGGATTTGATAACCATATCCCACTTGATTTGATGTCTCAGATATCCTATCGAACCCAACATGCAGGGAGGTTGGGGGAGTCACACCCCTGTTGGATCTAACAAGCACAATCCACTTAATCCAACAAAAAATACCTCACATTGGATCCAAACATGCACAATGGTTAAATGGGATTTGTACCTCCAATGGATTTGAAAACCACAACCCACTCAATCAAATGACCCAGATATGCATCAAATCATCAAAATTCATGTGATTTAAGATAAACTACATTCTGATGTATATGATGAATATCATATAAGAAGATCAATATCTTAAATTTAGAACATATTTGATGGTGAAAGGGGGTTTAATAGCCTATTGACCCCTGATGGAATCCAATCATGCTACCTATCTGCCATGTTTCCTCCTACACATGTTGACTCATCCACCACCTAGAATTGCTAGCTCACTATTGATGTCATAATATCAAAAAATGTTATGTTTTCAAATTTCTTTTAATTTCCTTTTCTATGAGTAAGGCTTCTTATTTTTACCATAATTTTCGTCTACATGAAATTGGCAGCTCCACTACAATAATTAAGGGCACTCATTTCACTACTTATGAACTCAAAATTTATATTTGTCATTTGTCACTGCCTCCTACCACATTTACCCAATTTCTCATCTCGCCAGGGTAAACATGAGATGAGTGGCATTGTGACATGAACCGACCTCAAAAATCTAGTTGTAGAAGTAGGGCCACCATACCGAAAACTTATAAACATCCCTCAGGAACTAGAGACCATTTAGGGGCCTGAAAACCACCCTAGGTTCTTAATCCTTGAGTTGGGGCTCTTCTCACTAGAGAAACTTCCCATATGCATGCATAACACAACATGGGTGTTTTTATGAGGTCCCAACTGCACGCATAGGCTTTCCTCCATGTGGTTATGACCCAAATTTCCTAGTCCCAAGCATGTGGTTCCAAAATCTATGCCACTTTTCAGGCTAGCCTCCATACCACTGCCTGTAACTTTATAGAATCATAATTAACATTATGATAATGAAAAACATTCAAACTTGAAGCAAGAAATTGACCCATAGATGCCTAATCCATAACATACATTTCATCAAACACATGAAAAACATGTAAGCTAGAGGTTGTGAATTCATATATGATCATTAACTTTTGAACATCATTTGAGAATCAACAAGAAAGATCTATGACCTCTCCATATAGATGCAATACCACTTATTAGTCCATACATTCATTTCAAATTCATTAACTTATCAAAATGTGACAAGATCCATATGAAGTATACATCATCTAACCAACATATAACCAACAAATAACGAGAGTAAAACCCATGGAAAATCAGCCATAAGTTAGACACCATAATCAACACATATGCTCATAAATCACAATAGGAAAATATATCATATTAACATATGGAAATTGCAACCAAGTCAAGGACTTCCATGTACCACCTGACCATAAATTTGACTGAACTAAATCTCTCTTTCAACCAATCATATTTGCACCATATTCCAAGCATTAATGTGGGATCTCATGGAATAAACCAAGACAAAACCAACCAAGGCTTCTAGAGGCCAAACCACCTCAACCCTCAAACACAGTCAACCAGATCAATCTCTACACTCAAACATCAACCAAATCAGTCTCTACCCAAGCTATATAGGGCTCTAGGAACTAGTAACTCAACCCACAACCTTCCAGGGCTCCAAAGCGTTTGTTCCAATCGTGACTAGAGGAGCTAGTAACTCAATCCACTAAGGGCTCAAAAGTGTTTGTCCCAATATATGGCTCTAGGAACTAGTAATTCAAATGAATTTGTTCCAAGTCTTCTAAAGCATTTTTCCTAACCCATAACCATAAGGAACCCAAGAAGCAATCATAAAAGAAGTGGAAAACCCACAACACCATGGCTATCTAGGAAATGGAAAGGAAAGGATGAAACCACTGTCAATCTAGGAAAATATCCATGCCAATGACAATACATAAGCAGAGAATCACATACATGCATCATGCATCCAAAAACCCATAAGGAGATCATATATGCAACCTGTTATCGGCAAAGAAATCCATTTGTAGTTTTTGATCCAATTGTCTCCTTGCGCTTCTTAGCTTTCCTTTTCTTTCTCTTTGCTTCCTTTATCCAAATCCAAGTGAGTACCAAAGTGCTCCAAGCATACTCCAAGAATGCTCTAAGTGTGCAAGAGTATGGGGGAGAGAGTGAATGAGAGGAGAGAGCCAAAACTAAATCGACAAAATCTAAGCCAACCAAAAGCTGTGAACTATATCTCTGATGCCTTTTTATCATTGATGCCTCTATTTTCTTCATTTTCCTTCATTTTTCCTCTAATTTCCCTTGCATGAAAATATGTGTCCCTTCATCTCCCTTTTCTACTATTTTCCTTTATTTTCATAATTAAATGCCAATTAATGCCTCTTTACCTTTTCCAATTTCCTTAGCTATAGTAAACCACAAGTGATTCCCACTATAATGTTTTCCCAACATTTGGCTTGGAATATGTGTCCCATGACCTTGGTATTATTATTTTTACATGGAAAATCAACCAGGGGTTGTTAAAGACCCTTTCCCCTTAGGGGGACATCGTCATTGATTTTTAGTATGAAAATTATTAATATGTGTACACAAAATGCTCCATTTAAGTCACTAGTGACAAGTTACCCTAACAACAATCTGTGGTCACTTTTATGCTTCAGATCTGTAATAAAACATGATAAACCATGCAAGAAAATATCCAATTCAAGACCAAAACATATAGCAATAGAAAAAAGAAGTGTAACAACCCAATAGAAGCATTTAAACGAATTATAATTTTATTAAAACATCTAGTGAGTAATATTTACAACATGGGTCTTAAATCCCCCTTCGTGGGATGGGTCCTTTTGATGTCCATGTGCTTCAATGATCTTGTTCTTCTCTCTCAAAATGTAGAAAACCAAAAGTCAAGATGGAACTCAAGTGGGAGCCCAAATTTTATGAGATGATAATGGTGACAATTATAATGATCATGGTGAAGAATGAATGGAAACCTTTCTTATTTATAACAAATCTATGGAACTACATTTGGTGCTGGATCATCAGCTGCGGACATCCACGCATGTGGGGGGCTACTTGAAGGGCCACCCCCTCATCAGGTTTGGAACATCTCACACACACCTCATAAATATTGGTACAATCTATTAGATCACTTAACCATTAAGTGTATGATTCTCGACCATCCGGTAATGAGCTAGATTCAAGCATGTGAGAAACAACCAAGTCAAAGAGCAATCATGATTCCATTTTCTTAATCCAAGGCACCAAACAATGATGAAATATTGAACCAAGATACACTGCCCTCTAGACCACTTTCCTAGAATAAATGCATTGAAGTTGACAGAAGAGGGCTCACTAGAGGTGATGCAATGAGGATCCCCCCACAAAGGCACAAGGTTCATAGAAATGGGACAGATGGGCTAACACTAGGGATGATGATGGAAGGATACAATATGAGAGGTAGATTGATGACTTCCCATGTCAGAGCATGATATGCATGGTTGACATAGAAGTGACTGACTTGATTCCAAAGGGGATGGTTAATTACTCAGATGAAGGCTTTCCAAAGAAAAAGTAGTATAGCTCGAGGAAAAATATGAGCACAATAGGATGAATGCAACACAAATATGGATGAAGCACTGTAACTAGACTCAATAGGACACATAACAGACTCCATAGATGCAAGGGTGACTCATGTATGATGTTATGAAAAAGTGTGACTTGATGATGCTTCCACATAGGGGAGGCCTAAAGGGGACCATAAAAACATGAGTAAAAAAAGGGTTACTCATGATAAAAATTGACACGTGAGTCGACCATTGCAAATGTAAAGTGGTACCAAAGTATAGGCAACTCATATGAATAAATTCAAATTGAATAAGTGGCAAAGTGAGACCTCGTGGAAAAAATGGCTTCTTGGTGAAGTGTCAAATTATAAAAAATAAAGAGAGACCCATTATAGAGCTCAATGATAGATTTCCAATGGTGTTGATAGTTCATCAAACCTAGCTATGATTTGGTTGCAATGGGCGACAAAAAAAATAGGGTTTTTCTTATAAAATGACTTCTTTCCCCCAATCTGATTCATTTTCATAGTGATTTGGTGGAGAATTTGGAGAGGAGGAGAAGGCCTAAATCATGAAGAGATTCTAGCATACAAACCAGCCATTATAATTTGGATCTGCAAGGTGGCCTAACCTTACTCATTAATTTTAGTGGATTAAAATTTCATATTACGACCTCATCTTAGTGGGCAAAACCCTTTCCTTTCCTCATAGTTTCAATGCACCTATTTTCCCATTTTCCATGTTCTAGAACATAGAAACTAGGGAAAAAAGTGTGTCCATCACAGTTTTGAAGGGAGAAATTGCATTGTGGGTTGTAGGAAAAAGCAAGTATGGGGGTCTTTGTTGAGCTAAGGTTGAGAACCAAAAATGGATTATATTGACTATGAGCTGACAAAATATGATGGTATTTTGTAGGTATGGCAGAGCTAAAGATGGTATGGAAGGAACAAGATTTTGATACTCTTTGTGATGAGGTTCAGGGGAGCCAAGTCATTAGAGGGGTTCTAGCATGATATGGGTTGTTTATGTTCTTGGAGAACCCATTGATGAGGGATGGTGAGCCATTATTATCCAATATTGTGAGTTACTGGGACCTAGATTAGGAGACCTTTATGGTTTAGGGGCATAGGATCAAGATCACTAACCATGACATATAATTTTTGATAGGATTTCCACCCTTCGGGGTGGTTGGTGAGACACACCCAATGCTACCTCATTGGAGGCATATAGGGGAGTTTGTGGAGAATAACAATATACCAGGTGCTTGCACAAATGGTATGGCCATCTAGATTCATGACTTGGAGAGACTCGATACATGGGCTACATTTGCAACAGTGATGTGGATCTTGGGTAGTCATGCATTTCATCACATCACTAGGGGCAAATGATTCTTGTAGAGAGTGTATTGGCACGAACCTACTATGGGTGGGACCAGATGATGTTGTCATCATTGAAACAATAGTTGGGATTATGAAGGAGACAAACCAATGATAAATTTTCATTTTGCATAGTTGTATGCTCATTCTTATTTGAGAAGATCCCTACCATTTGTCCACATGTATAAATCTGTGATGGGGGGCCACAAGATCCTATGATTCGTCAATGGGGCTAGCTACTGTGATGATGTGGATGAGGGGGAGTTGGAGTGGTGTTCCATCCTGAGTTCTTTTCTCATTGGGACTAGATGCCACTATACATAAATGACAATCCATATAGTTGAATAACTTTCAGGTGGATCTTGATCTACCACTACCGCCAGGATGAGTGTGGGGTCTAGATGGTAAGTAATAGTTGTTATATTTTGGTCACATTTAATGTTTAGAAAACATATGTATGTGGTACTGATTTCCAAAATTGCGATATGCATACATATCACCAGTGAGGTTAGAAAGATATTGAGGATGAGTCGCAACACATGGTGTTGCAAATGAGAGAGGTTCAACATCACAACAGAGATCATATAGTGATGCGCTATTGGAGTATCTTTGATATAGGTTTGATGTGCTACTAATCAGGGCGATAGGGCACAGATGGAATGAGCTAGAAGACCAATATACAGATGAGTGCACTCGGCTTCCCTCGGAATGGAGAGGTCTCACGAGGCGCATAACTATGGTGATCAGGAAGTTCAAGACTTACGAGAGGGTGGAATGGATCTATTGGTCCAGGATCCTCCAGATGATAGTGATTAGGAATAGTGACATGTGGGCGCTTATTTTTTTTTTTTTGTAACATGCTATGGGCATGTCAGATGTATTTAGAAGAGTGGACTCCAAGCACTATATGTTGGATGTTATGATACATAATATGGTTATGGATCTTTTGTGACCATTATGGTTCACCATTTATTTATGCTATGGATGCCTTCTTGTATATGCATGTGATAAATACCATTCTAGAATGTTATTTGAAATGGTATCTAGATAGTTATTTTGTGCTCTAGGAACATGACTAAATGTAATGGATTCCAATTCATGTGCCAAAAGCTTAACTCCTAGATATTTTCTAAATAGAATAGGATTACACACATGATAAACTTTGTTCAATTGCATGAAAAGTAGAAAGGAATCAATACAAACATGAACGTGAAGGATGTGATGATCAAGGGAATCGGATGACAAACCTAGCACAATATCATATTCGAGATGGTTATTGGTGGCAAGTCCAATGTAGATGCCATTGGAGTGAATTGACAAATGAAAAGGGATAAACCTTTCTTACTCTTGGGTGTGACAAATTATAGATCAAATTCTTGAAGGATAGAAATCCAAAGGGAATACTTCCCATTGATGATATTTCGTCTCAACAGGAAGGCCATGGGGTTAGAATTAGTCACAACTTTGATGGTACGCGTAATGATATATTGACGAAGCTTTTGAACAGAGAACACAACATCTAGCTCCATCTTTTCTTCACGGGAATAGGACATACAGGTACTGTTAAGATTCTTACTGACATAATAAATGACATTCTCATTTCCAAAACCATCTTCTTGGATTATGACACCAACAACCAAATAGGTGGAAGCTGAGATATACAAGATAAAATCCCTTTCAAATTTAGGTGGGCTAATTAAGGGGGCAGAAGTGAGAGAATTTTTTAGGGAATCAAAATATTGTTGAGCTTGGTAATTCCAAATGAATGGAATGTTATATTTAAGGAGTCTATGAAAACCATGAGCAGTGGTGGCATATTCAAGAACAAACTGATGAAGAAAGTTTGCTTTTCCTTGGAGGCTTTGTAACTAGAAAAGGGTGCAAGGAGGAGGAAGTTCGAGAATGGCTTGAACTTTGAGAGGGTCAAGAGTAATGCCATGTTTGGACATAATACTCTGCTGGAAGGAACAAAAAGTACACACTTAAGGGGATTGAGGTGAATGTTATACTTGCGACATTAAAGGAAGATGGTACGCAAATCATGAAGGTGTTGTGACCAAAGCTTGGAAGAAGCAGTGAGATCATATACATATGCAAGGATAAGGTGAGCCAAGTCATGAAAACAGTATGACATGGTACACTAAAAAGTGGCCCCAACATTCTTTAAACCAAAAGGCATGACCTTATGAGAAAAACTTCCCCACAGACTAGTGAAGGTGGTTTTAAGTTGATTAGCATGACGGATATATATCTGGTTATATTTGGAGAATCTACCCATAAAGGAAAGAACCTCGTGCCCTGCACACTCATCAATGATTTGGTCTATGAAAGATGTGGGAAATTTTTCTTTGGGACAATATTTGTTCAGATTGTGAAATTACGTACAGACATGAATTATGCCTTGCTTCTTTAGGACGGGAATAGGATTGAACACCCATGTGGTGTATTCAATAGGGTAAATGAAACCAACTTGCTTCAGCTTATCAATTTCAGCTTTGATAACATCATGCTTAGAAGGATAGATATGCCTTTTCTTTTGGCAAATAGGAATAGCATTGTGCCAAGTGTCAATGTGATGTTCAACAATGGCAGGATCGAGTTCAGGCACCTTGGAATAAGACCAAGTGAAAACATCACAAAATTATCTGAATAAATTAGTGTAAGCATCAATTTCTTCTCGGGTGCTTTGTGCCCCCAAGGTGATATTTTCTTTGGCCCCTGGTTTGTTTGAAATGTTAATTTTGATGGTAGGGGAGATGTTAGGCATATTTTCTTCTTTGAAAGCATCTAGCGTAGGAATGGGATTTTTAAACCAGTCAACCTCACCATGAATGAATTCTTTGGATTCCACAACATATTGATCATGGGTTTGCTATGGCAGGAAGTATGCATGATGATGCATATCACCCCAAGGATATTCAGTGGTGTTCATGGCTTCCGTGATGTATTCACTAGAATGAAAGATAGGAGGAAGGGAGGAAGAAATCCCACATGATGAAGAGGATCCACCTAACGCATCATCATGAGAGACAAGGTTCACATGCACATCATCAAAAAAGGGAGATAGATGACTTGTAGATGTAACATCTACCGATGTTGAGACCAAATTGTTTACTGAAGAAGGTTCAATCAAATCAGAATAGTAAACATCAAGAGAGTCCCAATAGATCAATCCCATGGATGATGACTAGTAGAGAATAGGGGTGGAACTATCTTTCGTCTCGACATCAGGAGGGGGAATCACAATCGTGGCGTTGGAAACCTCCTGTTATAGCATAACAGTGGGACCAGAACCTGCGAGTAGAGGGGAAGTGGAATCACTATGAGTGACATCTAACTCACAAAGTACTTAAAGTGTATCACAAAATTTTTTGAGACGAGGAAAATGAAGGGAATAATGGCCATAATTATCACACAAAGGATAAGGGTGATTAGTGTGTAAGGATCTATTCTTCTTATTTGACTTGAGTAAGTTGACATGGACCTCAGGAATGTTAGAGTGGGGAAAGGTATTAGACACCACATTCTTGATATGAGGGAGCATAGGACAATTATTAGTGGCATTCCCAACAACATCACACAAAGCGCATGGAGGAGTAGGCTTTGGAAGTTTAGCAGGAACTGAAGTGCTTTGGGGTGCCATTTATTTTGGTCCCTTTTTTTGGGCTTTTCCCCCATCACTAGATTATTTCACAACAGGATTGGGTTCTTGTTGAGGTTGTTGTGGAACTAGAGCAAAGGAAGGGGTAGGAAAAATAGGTTGAACCGAGGTCAAAGTTGTGTAAGGTTTGAGTTGATTAGGGGGAGCGTTTGTAGAAGGATCAATGTATCATACTAAGATCCCCAAGGTAATGTTAAGTAGACTCAATGTAGCCATAACATGTGTAGAAAATATTCCATGTGGTGGGATTAAGAAAGGTATTCTATCCAGAAGGGTAATGACCTTGGGGAAATGCTCCTAAATGGTTAAGACTTGGGGGAATGGTTCCATGCTAAAAAGGGCCGAGAGAGATACCAGTAGAAGGAAATTTGCCTAGAGGAATTGTACCTAAAGGCTAGGTTGAGTTGGGAGAAGGAGGATGTGGAGGAGTTGGTTGCTGTGAAGGCATACCATGTCGCTTATGCGAAGTTTGTGATGCCTAAAGTATGAAAACATTGGATGAGCTAGGCTCAAAAAGGGTAAGAAATAGGCCATAATAAGCCCCAAGTAGGGTGGAATATCTATAGACTCTCGGATTCACATCAGTAAGTGAAATGATAATGTTATTGTCAGTCACTAATGATACAATGGTATGAGGAGATGTATGAGACTGAGGTTCATAGTAAGTCAACTAATTGATAGTGATGATCTTTTTGTTCTAGGGAAAGAACATCTTGCGAAAGAAAATGGATTCTATAGCATACATGGAATAGGTGTAACTACGACACAACAAGATGTTATAATATAATGGGGCATCAATGACTTAAATGTCAATCAAGAGAGTTTTGCTTGCAACGATGATGGGACAGTTGTGATACAAAGCAAGGGGTTGTGAGGGATGCTCATCCCAAGCACAAAGAGAGATAGTGGATGGGGACAGGTCATGGGAACCAAGATGCTTCCAAACACTAGCGACTATCACACAGGTGGATGTGCCTTCATTTATGATACACAGTTGGACCGTGGCATTCTTTATGGAGATTGGTATTTGAAAAATAATGGAGGAATGAAGGGGGGATGTTCCACTTTTTCAACATCAAAGAAAATCATTCAATCGTTAGAGGGATCCACAACACCTAAAGTAGATAGTAGAGATTTCCATTCAGATGTGCATGCTTGGAGGACTTCCAACATTGGCATGGCATTAGGGGACTACTCTGAGTCATCTATTATGCTATAGGTATGGGAAGCTTTAGAAGAAGTAGAGTTTTGATATAATGGAACTTTGGGGATCACTTTAGGTAGAGGGATATGTAAGTTTCCATTTGGTGACAAAAGAGGCTCAATGGAAACTTTGGGTTGGGGATCAGGCGCTAACTTAGCAAGGGGCTTGTCACATTGGCATGACCGAGTCTAAATGTTGACTTGTTCGATGTTGACTTCGTTAGAATTCATCATGAGGATCTTGTAATTGTTCTGGCTATATTGTGAAGATTGAGGAGTTGCATTACCCTATGTCGGTTGGGAAGCTACATAGCCCTGATGGGGAAAAGGATTTGTAAGCACAACTAGTTGTGATGAAACAGGAGGGGGAGGAGGTGGAGAAATGGGTTGAGGTCCTCTAGAAGTATCTTCTTGAGCTTCCCATGCTTATAGAATCTGAGGTAAAAGGGGACACTTGTGAGTATAATTGCCAAATACTCTGCAACATGAAAAAGTTTTATTCATATGAAGAGCCTTGTTTTTCTTAGGTTGTCCACCATTTTGTTGAGTTGTAGGATTAGGTTGGTATCCCTTAAGGGCATTAGGTGGTGGACCTTGGTTGCCCTAGTTACCTTGAGATGGTTTGTTCTAGTTACCCTTCCCCTAATGTCTTCTCTTGTGGTTGGGGGATTGGTTGTACTATGTTTAACATACACTTGACCTTGAGGAGGTGGTTGCTATTGTGGTAGAGGTGGAGGAGGCATGGGAAGTTGGGGAGTTGGTTCCAGAGGGGATTGAGCATCAGGTGGTGCATAAGGGTAAAAATAATTGGTGGAAACATTGGGATAACTAGGTGAAGAAACAATTGGCCCTAGAATTGATTGATGCAGATGGGGATATGTGTATGCCATTCTTGAACCTTGGTAAGTGTTTCCATGGGAAGGAGCAGGAGGGGGATAGGTGTAAGTGGATCTGGTCCCCCACTCGGGTTAAATGTAACTCATGTGAGGTTGAATATATGGTGGAGGTTGAGGGTTTTAGAGTGATCCAACGATATCATAAATGACATGTGATTCCCTCGATGCATTAGTAGCACTAGGTTGAGGCAGATCAGGAAGTATGGTATAAACATATCCTAACTATGCATAGATCAGGTCATATTTCAAAGCTAATTGGAGTGCTTCTTCCTGAGACTGGGGGAAGTGGGAGGCAACATCTTTACCTGTGGGGGCCAAAATCATTCTAAGGAACCAATCCATATATACATGGTCTTCAAATACACGAGCCCTACACATGCTCCTCCTTTTGTGCCATTCTTGAACACGGTTAGATAGGTGGGTGGTAGAAATTTGACAGAAAGAGGTCAAGAGTTCAGCACCAATGTCATATTGGAGGGGTAACTAGAAGTATGACATAAAATCTTTGCTGAGATTCACAAAGGTAGAATGGGAAACATGCAGTTGGTCCACATATCACTTGGTAGCAGTTCCAATAAGGGTGCATTAGAAAAGGTGAAGACGAATCGAGTCTTTAGTAATGGAATTAGATGGACACCACATATGAAAAGAGTGAACATGATTTTTGGGACCTTCTATAGGATTACCTTCGAACTTTGGGATGTCAAAAGGAAGTTTGGTAGCCATAGCATGCCACCTAGGGTCATGGAGAAGAGGATCATTGATGAGCTGGTTGAAATTTGGGAGGCTCAAACCAGCCATATAGGGAAGCAATGGGAGGTTAGTGACCATATCAGTAGAAGCTCTGCTTATGGGGTTACCTTGGTTAGCACCTTGGTTTCCTACACCCATGCTAGTGCCTGACATGGTGGCAATACAGGGTTGGGAAGATGTGGAATCAAAGGAAGAACTAGAAGAATCAACAGAGCCAGAGTCAAAATCAGGATTCAATGGAGGACTAGGAGGATGAACTCTAACTTGATGGGGAGGAGTAAGATGTCCTAAAGGAAAATGGGGACAAAGGCCATGAAGTCTCCATGAAAAATGCCTATGGGGCATAATGATTTCAAGACAACGATGACCCAATAGACTAAAAGACGACAATAGGATAAAAAGAGTAACAAAAAACAAGCAAACACCTAGTGCAGAGGTTCTAAGTGTAAACTAACTATATTAATATGATAGTCTAATTCAATCAAACACATCCTATAAAAGAAAAATTATCTCTAGCCTATGGGTGATATAAATCCTCAAATAAATTTGAAATCCATTATTTCAAGTGGCCTTCCAAAAGAATTCTTACTTGACGCAATTTGATCCCTACAAGAAGAGTTGTGTAGAGAAAGGTGGGGTAGAGAACCAATTGTTGCCCACAACTAGTCTTATAGGGTGTTTTCTTATGATTGGTCACTACAGTTACCTTCGTCCCACGGGGGTGGTCTAGTCTTGAGCTTCTTGGTGATCCACCAATGCATGAGCTTCCCTACCATAGGTTAGGTAGCCTTGAGGAGAACTGCTTGCATGATGACCTAACCTAACTGCCTTTGAATCGGGTTTCTGACACACTCCAAATTTGGATAGTGGGATGGTGAAAGATTTTAAGCTCCATAATATTTCAACTTCTATGTCTCAATGTAAGTGATTTATGAGTGTTATTGGAAGCCTATCCCACTAATCCTACACCTAACTACACAAATTGTTTTGCCATGGTGCCCAAGTGGGCTTAATCTATGTGTGTTGAATTATTAAGGTGCAACATTTCAAGTCTTGGCTTGGTAGTGTTAACCAAGCTCACGTTCACTTAGGGTGTGTGTGTGTGTGAAAATGATGTGTCAAGTGGTTGAGTTAATTGAGCATGTTTTATGATGCCATGTGCTACTAAAAATAAAGTGTTGAAAAACTATAAATAATGTCGAAAATGGACAGTAAAATTAACAATAAATTCAAGCACACAAACCCCCACCCAAGAATTCTACCAAGCAGCTAAAAATATAGGTGAAAAATAAGCTATCAAAGACACACTTATGGCCAAAATATCTTAATTGTAAGGGACTAGGATCTAAAGCAACAAGGCCGCTAAAAATGGTGCAGACAATCAGCAAGAAATAGAGTTGAAAATGTTGAAAAAGGATAGGCAAGAAACTCCAAAACATAGGACACACAAGGGGATCTTAAGGGGAAAAGGAAAAACCAAACCCTAAAGGGAATAATTGATGTAGAAACCTATCCAAAAGGGATGTAAAACAATGGACACAAACCTAGAAATTAGTGGCTAATAGGGTTGTACCATAGACTCCTCAAGTCAACAAACATATTCCTAAATGATGGAGGTGTACTCTAAATCCTTGTTGGGTTTTCTATCCCTAATAAGAAACCACTAATATAATTTAGGCCTAGGGTGAGTTTTGAAATAATAAGAACCCTTTCTAGTAAACACATAACATAGTCGACAAATCTGGAAAATTTTGAAAAAAATATGAAAAATTATAGAATGCGGAAATTGACCTGAAAAGTGTGTTGGAATGCAGAAAAAGGCTTGAAATGTTTGTTCTAGAATGCAGAAAAGAGTCCAAAAAGTGGGTTTTTCTCCCATAGCTCTTGCTTGAAATATTTCACACAAATCGTGCCATCTCCTATTGGGCTAGTACTTGTGACCTACCAAAAGATGTGGAAAACCAATAGAAACCAAAATTTTTCCAGAAAATAAAGTGGATGGAAAAATAGAAATTGAGAGGGTAAAAATAGTAAGAAAAAAGCCAAAGAGCACTGAAATGACATATACTAAGGGTTTGAATTACTACACTAGTGGAGTCACCATTTGTTGATGATGATGTAGCTAAAGACCCAATGGAGTTGCCATTACTTAGTATGTGTACCAAAAACCCCTCACTTAAGTCATTGGTGAGAAGTGACCCTCTCCACTTTTGTGCTTCAAATATGCAATAAAACATGATAAAACCATGCAAAAAAATATCTGATGCAATCCCAAAACATATAGCAATAGAAAAGAGAAGCATAATAACCCGATAGAAGCATTTAAATGAATTATAATTTTATTAAAACACTTGGTGGGAAAAATTTACAACATGGGTCTATAAATCTCCATCTCTGGGATGGGTCCTTTTGATTTCCTTGTGCTTCAGCGATCTTGTTCTTCTCTCTCAAAATGTAGAAAACCCAAAAGCAAGATGGAAATCAAGTGGGAACTCAAATGTTATGGGATGATAATGGTGACGATGACAATGATCATGGTGAAGAATGAATAAAAAACCATCTTATTTATAATAAAGTATTGGAATCCATTAGGAATTGGAAAATAATAATATATTATTAACCAAATCAAAATCTAGCCCACAGGAATACTTTATTATATTTTTGGGAGAGGGAAAATATATTCAAAATGGTCAAATATTCTTATTTAGAAAATGGTTCAAGTAATTAACAAATAAAATGATTTGTTAATCACTTTGTGAAGATTAAGAAAAGTGTGAATATGAAATAATTATTAAATAACGATTAACAATTATTCCAAAAATAAGAATAAGGAATAATAAAAAATTGTGATTTATTTAATTATACCAAGGTGACTTAGTCAAATGTGTTAAGAAATAATCAACAAGTAATTATTTCTATAGAAAATTAAAAAAATAATGATTTCTAGAGAAAATTAAATAAATAATGATTGATTCAATTTTTTTTGATCACATGAGAGTGGTAATTTCCATTAAACTTAAAAAAAATACATATTGTACATTGTTTTGACAGAGCCGAGCACGACAACATAAGTTTTGTAAAACAAAAACAGTCAACTGGGATATCAGAATCCCGAACCTAATTCCAAACAGTGCAAGGAGTCTAATGAATACCAAATGACACCCAAAAATTGTCTACCTTTAGGGCATCGCTCAGTAAATCCAGCGAACCGAAACCTTCTTAATGAACTAGGAGGAGAAAACAAGAGAATCCCCTCACAAACTACAAAAAAACCAGGTGCCCATGAGGGTTGGCCCAAAAATTTGAAGGCCCAATACATTACCTAGGCACATCTTTAACGTTCGCTTATCTTCCCCACTAGAAGACTGCTCGATTCCACCCATTATGATCCAATGGACCTGAAATATTTTGGGACAAAACCTTGTCTGTATAATATCCCTACATACAAACCTGAAATAAATTATACACCACCGCCCTAAACAATTTCGGGTCTGATTGAAGTATTAACCTTTGATCAAGTTCTTCACCCGAAATCCATAAGATGGGGGAGCTAAAAAGTGATGACTCCAAATTGGTCACGCTTTAGTCTGACATATAGACCCGAAGAATTACTAAGTCACCATACTATAAAATTTCAGGTCCAAAATGAGAGTTAACAAATGTGTTGTTTACCTCCTGAAATCCACGAGAAGATAGAAAAATTCGGCGATCTCGTCAACATGCACACTCTTTACAGTTTCTTCTGAACCCAAATATTAAATAGGTTCCACTCTATAGTATTTTGGGTCCGTTTGAAAAGGTATCCTATGTGCATAATTACACTCGAAATGCACAATTTCACCTCCTGTCAACCTCCCTGCATTCTATTACTCGCTCCTTCCCTAGGCATGGTCCACTGCCTCGTGATTCCCTTGGTCCACTCTCTTCTCATATCTCATATCTTGAAAGTGTTCCCTATCTTTGGTAGCTTGATTTAGGTAGTCTTCATGCAATTTCCCTGCTGGCATCATCATCCATTCATATCTTCGATTGTTTATTGAACATAGTACTCCTTCGTTCGCCAGACGATCAGTGAATCTGTTGGTTGTTCTTCATTCATCAACAAAATTGAGGGTTCTCATAGTTCTTAGGTGTGATTATATGCGTTGGTAGATCTGTAGTAACCTCTAGTGTTTCGACACTCTTTTTGGAGTAGTACCATTGCATATATTTTTGACTAAATTGATTATCAATTCGGAATTAGCCTCAATAATGGCATTATGTAAATTTGTTTCCATCAGGATTTCTAGGCATTGCTCTAAGGCCATGAGCTCTGCCATATTGTTGGTTTCCTTCCCAAAATTACTATGAAAGATAACTTTTATGTTACCTTGCTCATATCTTATGACTCCACCATAACCAGGGGAGGAGGTTGCCAGAAGTCCTCCATTCTTGTATGCCTTATAGTCTTACTTATTCCCTGGGGTAAAGGCAGCTGTAGACCCAAATGTAGTAGAATTTGAGCATCTTGGCCTTGAGGTGGATTCTCGGGGGGTTTTTTTATGAGTGTTCCCACAATCTATTTGAGTTGTCTAATGATCTAACTTATGATGCTATGGCATGAGCCAATTTTGTTCTTGAAAATACTATTGTTGCACTCTTTCCAGACATTCCAGATTAAAAACCCTGGAACCAGATTCCAAGCTTTGTTGATTGTCTCATTATCTGAGAATGTTTTCCTCCAGTTCTTCAAAGTGTCAGTGATACTAAAGTTCTCCTTATCTATTTGTCTGAAGATTGAAGCTACCCAATTCCACAAGGAAGAGGTGAAATGACAAAGGTTGAGAAGGTGATCCATAGTTTCTTCTTGTGATTCACACAAATGGCATCTAGATGGACCGACTACACCTCTTAACCGAAGGTTTTCCCAAGTCAGGATTTTTTTATGTTGCACCAACTACATGGACAGTTTGATTTTCATCTAGTGTGGGTTGTGCCATAGTTCCTTCCATGTCTTCTCAGGGTTAGGAAAGTCGAGCCCAAGCGCCACTCTCTTGGCTTCTTTGAGGTTGAAGTTACCTTCATTGGTTCTTCCCCATCTCAATTGGTCAGACAATGATGATGTCAAAATCTTTCTCTGTTTCAATATCTCAGAAAAAGCATCAACTTGGGCTTTTAAAGGGGTCTCTTCACTGTATGTCAGATCATTCCAGGTTCTCCATTTTCCTTTGCTCCTCGCCTGATCCCAGAAATCACTTACCCTGAGTAGACCTTTTCTATTAGTGTCATTCTTGAGATCAACTAGTTCTTCTCTTAATAGGTTAGGTTCCTACTGCTAGTTGTCCTTCGAAAACCAAGCTAGGTTGCCATCTTTGATCTCCCAGAAATAATGCTTCTGTACACTTTATCTATTCTCCCAAGCATTGTTCCAGATGTGGGAACCCTTGATGAGTCCAAAAAATTTAATGTGATCTCTTTCTTGCCAGCTATTTGCATACTTATGTTTCCAGATCTTGGCCCATGGGGTTACTGATTCCTTTAGCCATCTCTACCATAGTTTTGCACCTAAAACTTTGCTTAGGGTTTCAGGGTCATTAAGTCTTAGTCCTCCATAGTTCTTATGTTTATAGATCTTATCCCATGCGACCAAATCCCATTTCTTTTTCTCTTCCCCTTTGCCCTAGAAAAGTCCCTTTGGATATTCTGGATGAGTTGCAAACTCCTTTAGGGGAAGGAAGAGATGATAACATGAAGATGGGAACAATTTGTAGGGTAGTTTTTGCTAGCACTAGCCTTCCTGCTACATTCAAAGATCTGCTTGTCCATCTCCTGACTTTGTCTTCGAGTTTATTGATTACTGGTTCCCAAACCTCCTTGCTCATAGGTTTGTCTGTAATAGGTATTCCCAGATATTTGGAGGGTATCTTTTCTCTTTGGAAGCCAAGAATTCTGGTGAGGTTTCTCTAAATAGCAATATCACTATTAAAAAAGAAAATCTTGGATTTGGCAAGGCTTACCTCTGTTCCAGCAGCCATGACAAAGTCATTTAGGATTTGTTTGAAAGCTTTAGCTTCCTTTGACCATGGGTGTACCTTGTAGCATGGTGTCATCCACAAATTGTTGCTGAGTCAAGGCATCTCCATTCTAGGTGAGTTTGAGACCCTGGATCTTGCCTTCTACCTTGGCTGATTTGATCGCATTGCCTAAACCTTCCATCATAAGAATATAGAGGAAGGGGGAGAGAGGAATTCCTTTACTGAGGCCTCTCGAAGGCCTAAAGGTTTTGGATGGTGAGCCATTGAGCAGTAATGAAAAACTAGCTGTGCTGACAAGGAAAATTACCCATATTATCTAGTTGCGTTCAAAGCCAAACACTTTTAGTACTTCCCTAATATAAGCCCATCTTAGCTTAGTATAAGCTTTTGCTAGGTCAAGTTGTGTGATCATAACTTCTTGCTTATTACTCTTGAGATAATGAACCACCTTGTGTGCTTGAATGATGTTACTTAGAATTTGTCTTCCTTCCACATATCTAGTTTGCTCCTTAGACACCAGAGTTGGAAGAAGTGGCTTGAGCTTGTTTGCAATTACTTTGGATATAATTTTGTACACCACATTGCATAAGCTATGGGTCTGACTTTGTCTGGTGTCATTACTTTTTCTTTCTTAGGAATCAGAGTTATGAAAGAGGCATTAAGAGCCCTCAAAACATTTTTGGATTTACTCAAGTCCTCCACCACATCAAGGATATCTTGTTTGACTATTTCCCAGCATGCTTTCAAGAATCTACATTGAACCCATCTAGGCCTGGAGCTTTCCCATTTTTCATCTCTTTAATGACCTCACTAACCTCCTCTTCAGTCATTGGCCTGTTCAGATTGTAATTGTCTTCTCTAGTTACAAGCTTTGGAATGTGCTTTGTGAAGCTGTTGATGAAATTTGATCTGTTTATGAGAGGTTCCTCTGCTATGCTTTGGAAATGCTGTACCAGGGAAGATTTTGTTTCTTTATGGGTGTTGAGCTGATTTCCTTGAGTATCTCTGAGTTTTGAAATCTTGTTATGGGCCTTGTGCTCCATAGTTGACTTATGAAAAAACTTTGTATTTTTTCCCCTTCCTTGAGCCATTGCACTCTTGATTTCTGTCGCCAAAAAATCTCCTCTTACTGGCATCTGTCCTCCCATTCCTGTTGAATAGAGTTGGATTGTAATTTCCTTTATTCTGTAAATCCATCTGTTATGAGGATCTAGTTGATGTCCTACAATTTCTGTTCCACTTCTTTTTTGGCTTTGAAAATATTGCCAAACTCATTTTTGTTCCAATATTTGAGCCTATGTTTGATATGTTTCAGTCTCTGATGTAGAAGGAACATATTCTTTCCCTGGACAGGTATATCTTCCACCCACCATCTTCCAATATTGTTGATGGAGTTAGGGTGGGTGAGCCAAACATTTTCAAACCTAAAAGGTCTGTTTCTCAGAGTGCCTATAAAAGAGGCTTCCAATTGGATAGGCCAGTGATCTGAGCCTCCAAAAGGGCGGATGAAGGTAGACATGTCAAGGCCTGTGAGATTATAAATCTATCTAGTTTAGAGGCTATTTGAGAGGTCCCTCCCCACTTATTATTCTAGGTGAATATACCATTTTTAGTTTCCTTGTCCACTAGCCTCATGTCGTTCAGGAAGCTCTAGAAGGCAATGGAGTCTCTGCCCAGTGTTTCGGTACCACCATTTTTTTTTTAAAGAGATCTGATCATATTAAAGCCCCCTCCCAGAATCCAGGGCATGACAGGATATCGCTCTCTAAGCTCCTCCAGAGCACTAAGAAGCTTGATTTTTTCTTCCATTCTTTGTGGACCGTAGACATTTGTGATCAAATAGATTTCCTTGTCACCCAAAGGTTGGATCACCATTGAAAGGTAGTTCCTGGATGCTTCAGCATCCACGATTTCTAGTTTTTGGGGTTTCCAAATTGTTAGAATCCCTCTTGTTGTGTTGTCTGGTTTAACTTCTAGATATTCATACTTGATTAGCCATTTTCTATGTATCTCTCTTATTTTTTCTATAGAGCATTTTGTTTCCTAGATAAATACCTTATCAGGTTTTTCCTCTTTCATTCTATTGCTAAGATTCCTTTGTTTCCTTTTACTTCCTAGACCCCTAATATTCCAGGTTGTGAGTTTCATTAAGAAATATTTGTAAATGAGTAACTAGTAAGATCTTTCATATTACCTGAGTTTATCATGAGTTTCCCACACTTTGTCAGCAACTCAATATGTCTTTTCCTTCCTCTTTTCCTGCCCGGGTTTTTGAACGTGTGTCCTTGTGTTACCTCCATCATTTTCACCCCTTTGTTTTCCTAGCTATTGTGATTTATTTTGACTCTAGTGCCCTTTGTTTGAGATCTCCTCAGGAAGAGTTGTTTCACTCTGTCAAACTCCTCTTGTGGTATAGAATCCAGCCCTTTGGTGGTGCCCTACTCTAGGAACTTTTCTAGATCGCGATTCTCCCTTTCAAGAATTTCCTATAGATCTTGGTCCTCTATTCCAACCTCACTTGGGGTAATCTCATGGTCTTTGTCAAGTTCCATGGTGCTTGGCATATCCTCCTTCCATTTGTTGTTTGCAGATATTTCCTCCATACTATCATCTTTTTCCTTCACTATAGGATTATCCTCTAGGACCTGTTCAATCCCCTTGTCCTCACCTTCTTCTTCTAAAATCTTGAAGATACTGTGGCTTGGTTTCTTATCCTCACTGGTTTTCTTCTAGTGCTTTTTCCCTCCTTTCCCTTTGCCTCCCACCTTGGTAAAGCCTTTGAGATCTTTGCTCATGTTGGTTTTATTACTGTTCTCCATTTTGTTTAATGGGCGGTCTCTAAAGAGGTTCCCGTACTCATGACATCTGCAACATTTCAATGGGACATGTTTGTATTCCATCGCCTGCACCCATTCCTCATCATAGACTTCTAGAATGACCTCATCTGGAAGTGCTCCTGATACATCCATCACTACACATATACGGAAAAAGGAAGTGTATTTTCCTCACAGAGTCACATCTGATATTTTTATAAAATGACCTAATTTATTGCCTTTCGCTTTTAAGGATTCTGGCAGCCAATAATCTAAAGGTAGGGAGTAGAGTCTAATCCATACCAGTACTAAGGTGAATGTTTCTCTCTCTGGGACAAAATTCATCACCGATGGTCGCATGTAAAGTGCTGCAACAACATAGAAGTGTGTTCACCCTTTGAACACTTTGTCTTTACCTTCTAGGTTTGTGAAAACCACTGTGAAGAAACCCTTGGACCCAAGATGAAGGGTTATTTATCCCTTTGGCTTCCAATAATTTCTTATCTAAGTGTACAAGGCCTTCTTCGTTGGCCATATCCCCATAAATTTGCAAATGACCGCATATGTCACCATGTGATCTCTGTGCTCTCATAGCACTGGATCACTTAGGACAACCCGGGGTTTGATAGTTGACCTAGGTTTACAGGATCTAGTCACAGTCTTTTGCTTATTTCTCTGACTACTATCACCGGTCTTCTTCCCTTTTCTGACCTTCTTGTGACTCTCAGCCTGTTCCTAATGTACATTGCTTTCTGGCATTTTTTTCCTTATTTTTCCGGTTCCTGCCTCCATTGTCTTTTTTGTCTTGATTCATACCTTCCCCCTTGTTGCTATCCACTACTACCTGACTGTAGGAGGGAGTTGAGCTCCCCTCACCTTGCCCCTCCATTGCTACTAGCTTGCACCCTATGCTCCCTGTTCAAAACCCTCGCTCCCATCCTCCTAATGGCACTCGGGAAAGCTTCCCCAATAACAATTTATTCAATTATTATCATGGGTTTTTATTTTATTTTATTTTATTTTAAACAAAAATAATTTAATAAAAATGGTTTATTAAATTATTTCCTATTCTGAAAGTGAATTTACTATGGTAAAATTTATCCTACATGGTGTATTTCAATCTACCTAGTTAGAAATGGATAGGTGATAAATTTTTAGGTGATAACATCAATGCTCTATGATGCTTATATCCAACAAAACATACTGCCTATGGAGCTTCATAACAAATCTCATTGCAATATTTACAATAACAACTGTTGAAAACATGACCACCATTCTACTTATGGAAATTTTGTTGAAATTATAGCAAGAAAAGGCTTCATTTGACTAGTGCCTTAGTCAAATGGATAAAATACGATTTTCAACATCAGCGGGATGACTTGGATTCGAGTGAATTAGAGTGACATGGCTTTGTCTACTATTTGAGTCAGTAAATTTGAGTTTGTAGGCTAGAAGAGGAGTGATGCATGAGTTGATTGCTGAGATCTAGCAATCTAGTTGATTTATTGTTAGTTGAACTTAGTTAACTAAGCTCTAGTCATTAGTTGAGTTAGTTTAAGTTCAGTTGAGTAGATATGACTATTGTTAACTCACTCATCTCTTAATTAACCAGTCAATTAGCTAAAAATAGACCTAATCATGCATGGAATTCAAATTGCCTAGTTGAGTGGATGGAAAAGGAACATTTGTATTTATAATTGTATAGTGTTGAATGTACAATGCGTTTTCATTGAGAAGGTGATAAATTCCCCTTAGTTTTGCACAAGGAAATAGGGAATTTCCATGTTATTTAGGATCTTAATTGCTCTAGGATAGTGCAAGGAAATAGGAGTTTGGTTGAGGCTTGAATTGGCTAAGTGTTTGGCAGAGTAGGTCAGGAGGAGGAGAACTATTTTACAGTGAAGGGTGTGCTTCAAAGTTGAAGCAAGACATTGTAATTGCTTCTCTTTCTCATATAAGTTAATTTAAAGCAACAAAGGGGTTTTTCCCAATTGGATTCCCTTGCAAAATCATTGTGTTCCTTGAATGTTGATGGTTGCATGTTATTGCATGTGTTTCTATCATGTGTTTTCCTTTCTGAACAATAATAGAAGATTTTTTTGTCTCTTGATTACAATTCAATTTCATTAGAAATAAAAAATTTCTTGCAATTTATACATGGTATCAATGCGTCAAAAGACTACATAGAAACCTTATTCTAGATATTCTCTCACAGAAATTTTTTTTTGTAGAGTTTTTTGGTGCAAATTCTTTTCATTGCAGGAAAAATGTCTTTCAACAAATTTAGGCTAGAGTATGCTTTAGAGGGCACCTCAATTTTTTCTTTATTGGAAAGACATAATGGATCTTGTGTTGGATGATAATGGAGTATGGGAATATACAAAAACTGATATTCCAAAACCAACAACATCATATGCAAAAGCACTTGCTCAATGGAAGAAAGACACAACAAGATCCAGAAGGATTATTCTGGAGTGTTCCAAAGATCAAGTGGTTTTGAACTTGCATGGAAAGGAGACTCCTTGTCCAATGTGGAAAACCCTCAAAAATAAATTCTAGAGCAATAGTGATGCTAGGAAATTGGCATTAATGGATAAACTCAGGAGCATTTGAATGAAAAAAATGAAATCATTCCACAACACCTCTCCATATTAACACAAGTTAGAGATGAAATTGGAGGAGTAGGATAAAATGTGCCATCATCTGAGCTTGTGAGCTTAGCACTCCTTGGCCTTCCGAAATCTTGGTACAACTATCATGACTTTGTTAATGGAAGAGATACGCTACCAAATTTGAAGAGGCTTTGGCCTGATTTGGTATAGGAGGATATTAGAAGAAACACTAGAGATGGTGTCACTTCCATTGTAGATGACGAAGAAGATTGTGCTCTAGTTGGAAAAAGAAAGAATATCAAAGGCATGAAGGCCCAAGGCAACAAAGAATCTAGCCAGAACAATGGTAAGAAGAAGGACCTCAACAAAATAAAATGTTTTCACTACCATGAATATGGACATTATAAAACCAAGTGTCCGCACAAGAAATACAAAAAGGAGCCTACAATAGAAGAAGGAGAAGATGATTTGACACCCTAATTTGAGTTAGATTTCATCCTCTTTTCTTACATTGCAAGCACAATAAGCGGGAGTGAGTGGTACCTAGATTTTGGTGCCTCATATCGAATGATTGGAAACAAGGAAATCTTCAATATCCTAGAGGAGAAGGATCTCCAATTGCACATAGAATTTGGAGATGATGGGAGGAATAGTACAAAGGAATTGATAATGTCACCTTTAAGAGGGATTCAAGATCCCATCTTCACCTGAAAATGTTATGTTTGTGCTTGGGATGAAGAAAATTGTGATTTCTATAACTTTATTGGAGGACAAAGGTTATGATGTTGTGTTTAGTAAGGGAAAACATTTTTTGAAGAATGTTGCTACTGGAAAAGTGAAAGATATTGGAGTTAGAGTGAAAAATATATAAAATCTAGAGCTATATTTCACCATGCATGCAACCATACCTCCAAGAGTGAGGTGGGGTGATGTAGAGTCTTAGTCCCAGAGTTGCAAAGAATTGGGAAGGATCCATAGGAGAGCAGTAGTAGTTGTAGTATACTTTCCTCAAGGGCCCACAATATTTAGTAGCAAGAGGATCAATATTAGTTGGAGCAGTGAGATACTGAGAAGCATAGAGTAGTGTTGACAACAGAGCGAGAGGCTTAGTAGTAGAGTCATTAGCACTGAAAATTTCCCAGTAGACAATGCAGAGACTAGTAGCATTCAAATGCTTAGGAGACAATTGCAACTTAGAGACATAGTTGATTTAGTATTCTGGATGCTTCTCAATTGTAGTTGTTGCAATAGAAACAACAACAGTGAGAGAGAGTCTTGTTATAGTACATTCCTACAGGAGCAAGCTTGGGGTTGTGCAAAACCATTTTCTTTCTAAGAGGGACTGTTGACATTGTAGTAGGAAAAGGATTCATTTGTATATTTCCTTAGTTAAATGGAGAAAAATTGATTTTCCACATCAACAAGATGACTTGGATTGTAGTTAGATAGAGTGACATGGCCTTTTCTACTAGTTAATTCAATAAATTTGAGTTTGTATGCTAGAAGTAGAGTTGTGTGTGAGTTGATTGTTAAGATCTAGAAATCTAGTTGAGTTATTGTTAGTTGAACTCAGTTAACTGAGCTCTATTCATTAGTTAAGTCAGTTTAAGGTTAGTTGAGTAGTTGAGATTGTTTTTAACTCACTGATATTTCAGTTAACTAGTCAATTAGCTTAAAATATACCCATTCATGCATGGAATTCGAATTTCCTAGTTGAGTGGATGGAAAAAGAACATTTGTATTTATAATTGTATATTATTGAGTGTACAATGATTTTGCACTAAGCAAGTGATAAATTCCCCTTGGATTTGCACAAGGAAATAGGGAATTTCTCTATTATATACGAGCTTAATTCCTCTAGGGTTACACAAGGAAAAAGGAGGTTGGTTGAGGCTTGAATTGGGTAAATGTTGGCTAGAGTAGGTCACGAAGTAGGGGAACAATTTATAGTGCAAGGTGTGCTTCAAAGTTGAAGCAAGACATTGCACATTTTTCTCTTTCTCATTTGCATTAATGCAAAGTAGCAGAGGGGTTTTTCCCAGTTGGGTTCCCTTGTAAAATCATTATTTTCCTTTTGTTTTGATGGTTTCATGTTATAACATGTGTTTTTATCATGTGTTTTCCTTTTTGCAGAATAGTAGAAGAAATTTATGTCTCTGGATTTCAGCACAATTTCATTAGCCGTAACAAATTTCTTTCAATTTCTATAGCTTTATAAACCATCTCGATGCAGTGTTTACAATGTCAAACATATGTTGGCATTATGATGCATGTGTTGTACTTGATGGCAACCCACTTGTAGCAGAACAACTCACTTGTACATGGTAACTAGATTAAACAACAAAAGAGATATCAGATGTGACAGAATGCATGGCTTTAGCATTTATAGATGTGATGAAATGTAGGGCAGCTTCAAGGAATCAGTTCAGAAGGCAACTCACTCCGATGAAAGATCACAGTATAGCAGGT
Source organism: Pinus taeda (assembly GCA_000404065.3). Classification (NCBI taxonomy): domain Eukaryota; kingdom Viridiplantae; phylum Streptophyta; class Pinopsida; order Pinales; family Pinaceae; genus Pinus; species Pinus taeda. The sequence goes on along the minus strand of APFE031166660.1, from coordinate 6,727 downwards.
AAACGGCAAAGAATTCTAGATAAATCTTCATAGAATGAAGAAAGAGAGGCATACACAGGTTCACCATTGACCAAGTTGCGTATACACGCAAGTTCACTATATACAAGTTGCATATACGTACACACGCACTTGTGCAAAATGAAAAGCGTGTATACCTTGAAAAACTAAGTTCCTAGTCCGAAGTATTTGGTCCATGGTATTTTGATCCACCGTACTGGACCATGGTATTTGGTCCAAGGTATTGACCCTAGGTATTTGATTGAAGGTATTGGTCCTAAGTGGTTTTGGTCCATGGTATTTAAAAAGCCCTAAAACTATATAAGGAGGAGAAGATCATTAGGCCAAGGTAGACAAGCATCAAATATTTGACAAAGTGTGAGATCCAGTATGTAGGTTATGGGTTTATGATGCTCTTCTTGATCTGAGCCGAGGAACCTTAGCGGTTGATGGAGGACAAGATCTAATGATGGATCGGGAACTTAAGGCTTGGAATGAATTATCTTTATAAGTTTTGAACACGTTTATTCTAGATCTGTATACTGATGCATGTGTTGTTCTGTAAATATTATGATTTGTGTATAACTGAAGTCTGGAATAGCTGCAAAATTATGAATGAATATTTACAGATGTATACACTGGATGACCTTGGTAAAAGGCGTATACACGTAGGTCGACACATCAAAGTAGTGTATACCTTGTGAACTATGATGTTTGAAGTTACAATTGGTTCTGGTTGTTGATGTAGAGTTCTGGGTTTTGCTTTATGTTCTGGTGACTGCATTCTAGTAACAGTGTTCAGATTGAATGATTGTGATTTCCTTCAATGATGATGGATGTGATCTAATAATGGATTAGGATCATAATGACTTATCATTATGAGATCTGATGGGCTAGATCCAGTTTCTAACACATGTATTATCCTTTATATGTGATGATTTGGGTATGTCTGAAGTGAGGAAGTGTAGCGAAGTTTTGAGTAAGTATTTGCAGATCTATACGCTGGTTCGGCTTGATTAAGTTGTGTATACATGTTGGTTCAGCTGTTCCAAGTTGCGTATACACTCTTATGCATGTTTTTGAGGTCACAGCTGGTTCTGAATGATGATGCAGTATTCTGGGTTCAGATCTGTGTACTGGTTACAGTGACCTATCTGTTATAATAGATTTGTTGAAGTTGATTAAGTATGAATGAATGGTTGATTCAGTTGTGTCAGAGGTTCAGAGCTTGTTAGTAATTGATTGAGTTTGGTTGATTCAGAAAGTAATGATTGAGTTTCAGTGATTGTTTGATGTAGATATAGTTGATGGTTGTATTGCAATGGTGATTTATTTTGAGCTTCAATGTTGTTGATGGGTCTAGTATGAAAATTGGATGAAACATGGCCTTCATATTATGGTGTTGTGTTCCAGGAGTATCCAGTCTAAAAATTTATAAAACATGGTCCCTGGAGGAAGAGAGAAGGTTGTAGCCTTTTGTAGGTCAGTGCCTATGTACTAGTAAACTTATCAGCTAGTACAAGAGCTAGGGGGTTGTAGCTCCCTTCCAGTAAAAGCTAGAAAATGAGAGAAGGTTGTAGCCTTCTGCAAGTAGAAGCTTGCATACTGGTATGAGTATGCACCAGTACAATGTTGTAAACATATTTCCTTATTATTAAAAGAAGATAAAGATGACAACAGCAGGTTGTTTTCACCCACATTGGGTTTCCACCTTAAATATTGGTGTTCATGTGTGTTGCTTATGTGTGATTTGAATTCTCTGTTATTAACTGCATATGGTTACTGTTTAATGTTTAATAAAGTACTGATGCACAGATTAAAGATCAACATATGATGAATTAACTGAATCATTAGTTTGTTGGATATTGTTTCCTTAAGCAAAGTTGTGTTTACATGTGGGTTACCCACATGGAAGTAGCGTATACAAATTTGAGTATGAAAAGAAAAAGATTATTGAATTGACTAATACTGATTCACCCCCTCGCCCAGTATTATTTCCAACAATTGGTATCAGAGAAGGTCCTTTGGTAGAAGTTTGATTGCTTGAAGGAGATCCATAGAACAATTGGAAAGAAGCTAAAGAAGAAAATGTCTCAGAAGAAGAAGACATCTTAAAGGAACTATGACAGTGGGAGAGTCGATTGGGGATTATGTGGAAGCAACTCTTTAGATTCAGAATCACCTCAGAATGAAGATGAACAAACAAAAGAACTATCAAGTATGAATTTGTTATCCTTTGGTGATACATTTATCTATCCATTTGAAGATGATGAAATTGATAGTGAAACAACTGAATTTTCTCTTATGGGTGAGAGAGAAAGATATCAAATAGAGGGAGAATTTAAAAGGCTCACAGAAAAAATTAGAGATCAACAAGATCTATTGGACAAAAGGGAGTGTGCCTTCAAAGAAGAAGTTACCAAACTAAAAGCTCATCTAGAGGAAGGAAACAAAGAAAAAGAAGATCAATGTCAAAATCTACAGGATGAAGTGACATCATTAAGAAATGCAGTAAATAAAAGGAGCACAACAATCAAGAAACTCAAAGATAGATCCATTTACTATGAAAGTCTTGAAGCTAAGATCCTCTCTCTAAAAGAAGATCTTGAATAATCAAATAAGAAAAATGAAGAACTACTCCAAGTTCTGGACGAACAAGAAAATGAAGTTCTTGAATTAAGGAAACAGATGGAAGAAGGAAGAAAAGCTAAAGAAATCATGAAGAAACAATATCTTGAAAAGGAAGAGAAATATCAGGTTGAGGTAAATATCCTAAAAGGTAAATTAGAAGAAAAGGATAAGTTGTTACGATTTCAAGATAGTACTAAGATTTTGGATGATATTCTTAGTAGTCAAAGGTCTCCTGCCATGAAAACTGGTCTTGGTTTTCATGAATCTGTTGAAGGTGAATCTAGGTCACAAAGTGAGGCAAGAAACTCTAATGAAAAATCAGGAATGCTCAACACGGAGATGAGAGGTCAAATCCATCAACAACCGAGGAAAGAAATTCTTCAAAGAAAATCTTTTACTCCTAACTGTGGTTGGTCATTTTCTCAAAAGAATAATGTTGAATGTTTTATATGTCATAATCTTGGACATGTTGCAACGAGATGTAGAAGTAGAATGGCTCAAGATCATCACACAAAAAGATCATCAGCTTCTAGGTACTTTAAGGGATATTGTTTTTCTTGCAATATGTTTGGTCACAAAGCCATTGAATGATATAGAAGAAATATGAAACATGTAAGATGTTATGCATGTAACAAGTTTGGACATATAGCAAAGGAATGTAGGAGAAAATATCGAGCACCATACCAAAAGAAGAAAACATCATCACACTCAAGAATATGGAAGAAGGAAGTACAGTCAGAAAAATGTGGCATGGCATAGTGTATAGACATAACAGACTTAGGGGAAGCAGAAAGTATGAAAATTCAATGTTCTAAATCTCACACGCAAGTTTCATGAATAAAAGTCTTGTATATATGCGAGTTTGAAGTTACACAGTCGCATATATGAAGTTTGAGAAAAATGTTGTGGGACAGTCTCAGAAAAATTGATGTGATTTAGACAATTATCAAATATCTTCTATGTCGTAGATGATGTTATTTAGAAGTTTTTTAATCCTCACAAATTGTTGATAACTTTATATATATCTTATTGATGATGATGATTTGATATCTCTTACTAATATATGAAATGATCAAATCTGATAGTGAATAGGTGGAACAGGTTCACGGGGGAACATGCTATGCTTCTAACAAAGCATTGTTGGCATTATGTTTAGAAGTCTTTGATACTTAATCAATGATGATGATTCCTATGTGGCTAAATGATACATCTTGCTATGTTATGGCTATGAGTTGCCCATGATAAAATCTTAGATGATACTTTGGGTCACATATTTGGTATTCAGATCAGATTTGTGGATGATTGTGAATGAATTTTTGATGATGCATATAGTACATATATGTTGCTTACATGGTGATCTTCATAAGGAAAAGAAGAAGTACAAAGCTTGAGTACACAACTTCATTATTTGATGATGAGCCACTTGTTAACACCCAGGTTGTTCCCTTTGACTCCCAAGGGAATACGGCTAGGGTAACCACTAACCAATCTTTGGATTACAACTTCTAGCCCAACTGTAATCAGAGAGGGCTCTCTCTTTAAGGTTTGTCTCTGTTCTGTGGAGATTTTAGGCTAGTTAAGAAGCAAGGGTTTGGTTTATGTTTGGTTGGAAGGATGTCTTTCTGTATCTAAAGTGGAAATCTGCAGATAATGTTAGTTCATTGGGCAATGGAGTCTGTGGCTACTGTTTGTTTGAAATCTTGAGTTTTGAGCAGCTGGAATTACAGGGCCATTTAAATACTTCATAAAACAAACTTGAAATTATGATGGTGAAATGTAAACAACCAGTGAAAAGCAATTAAAAATTTTCCACTAAGCTGGGGTGTGAGAAACAGATATATTCCTCAGGAGCAAAACTTGAATTCCTGAAACAATAATCACTGTGAAAGATATAGTGTGAAAGGGTAGCAATTCAGAATTACACCTTTATTACTATAACTGAAGAAAACATTTATAATAGCTTAGATTGAGTTCAGGGTAATTTGTGATTAAATCCTGGAACTATTCTTTTTCCTTGCTATTAAATGTAAATCACAGAAGCATGAAAGAGATATGAAAGATAACAAAACACATAACAAAGAGTTGTAAGGAAAGCTTATTGTGCCATGAAATACGCAGGAATCCTGTAATTTTCAGCTAAACACCACAATGCATCAACAACACAGAGCTTTGGAAATTCCACCGCCTTTGTATTACTTCTCTGAGAATTTACAATAAAAGAACTCTAGAAAAGATATTAACAACATCCAACCCCTGCAAACTCATGCGAGGGGGAATATATAGAAAATGTTTCATACAAAATATCTCAGGCATTGAGTCATCTGAGAAATAAAATATCTTCACCAACTCATACAGAAATAGTAGATAAGAAGTTATTGCAGCTTTCAATACAACATAAATGCTCTTTAATTCTGTCAGAAGATTTCGACCTTTGGAGGTCACTGAGTCAGTTGACCGCTTTGTTATCACTGAGGAATGACGTGTCTATGCAGCTCTGTCCTCCTGTAGCTTTTCGGCCCTGTCACCTGTGACTGTCATTGCTGCTGTGGTGGCCGAATGGTTTCGCTGAGTTGGCTCAGCCCTTTTTCTCCATACATGCTGATATATCAAAATTTTCCTGTGCATGACAACTTACATATTTCAATGGAAAAAACTTGATTACTGGCTCTAGTTTAGTAGTAATTGTATTAATCCATTCCAGACTTCCTGTGTGGGCAATTGATGTCTTAAAATTGCCTCTATAGTCTCATCCACCTCTGTATATTTATAGAAATTGGGAGGCGCATCAAACAAGTGATTGATTTCATTCATGATCAAAATAAGCTCTCTACCCTGTTGTAGAGAGTCTGTCCTGATGCTGGCCCTGATTCTGTTGAAGTGCTGGGCTTTTCTGCAATCTGATTAGTAGAAAAGGTGTTGACCCTCTTGGCATAATTTTCATGGGAAAGTAGTCTTCCTGAGGTGCCCATTAAGCTAGGAAGGCCTCTGTTCTGCAATGCTATAAATTTGTCCATGAATTTATTGATGTCTGTCTGCATATCCTGGCTTCTTCTCTCTAATGTTTGTACCAGATTTCTTAGTGTCAGGACCCTTTTGACCATCGAAATGGTCTCAGTCCTGTTGGCAATTCCCATTTTGACCAGCTGAGAACTTGTTCTGTAATTAAGCACATTAATCATGCTGGTGGCAGCCTCAGGCATACTACCTAGAGATGCCCTTGCTCTTTGGATTTCTCTATGTGCTTTTCCAATGAGCCTCATCTGCTCATGAATAGCCTCAATGTATTCCCACTGGTCTGTGATGGATTGGCCAATATTGGCCCATAGGACTCTCTTGAGCTTAGCTGTTACTTTATCAAGTGTGAGCTCTTTCTCTAGCTCATTTATCCTCCTTTTGAGAGTCTTTATCTCTCTTTCTCTCTCAGCTATGTTTTGCTTGGATTTATCATATTTTTCATTGAGCTTAGCCAAAGTTTCTTTGGCTTGACTCAGCTCTGTCATTTGGGCCTCCAAGAACTAAATTTCATTCCTGAGCTTCTGCATATGAAGACTTTGAGCCTGCTCTGTTGTTGGTGCTGAGGTAGAGGGTGCTGTTTGCTCTGTCTGCTGAATGGGAGGGGCAGTGGTTTGAGGGGCTTCTTCTAGATTGATTGTTTCCGGAGGGGGCTGAGAAGTTTGGCCTGCCTTTTTCTGTTGCAATGCTGCCTGAAGTGCAGCCTCTGATTCCTCCAACTTTTCTTGTGTTTGGATGAGCTGTTTATACAGTGACACCAGCATAGCTGCTGCATCCTTGTCATGTCTCAGCTAGGCAACTTCTTCTGTTTGGGGATGAAGAGTTGCTGGGATCTTGATCATCTTCCTTAATGCTGCCATATCGGCATCCCTCAGCTTCAACAACTCCTGCACAGCTTTGACATCCTTAGGATCATGCCCAAGCTCTATTATGATGTCTTCCAAAGCTTTGATTCTATTGTCCTTTGCTTGAGAGGATGCTCTTTCCAACTCAAGTTGTGCAGTTGTATTATTTAGGCTATTTTCTAGCTTGTAATTCACCAATGTGTTATCTGCCAAGGAGGCATATACCATCTCACCCGTTTGCT
>APFE031166659.1:60407-73863 GCA_000404065.3 Pinus taeda | reverse complement strand
CCCGGGAAGTTGATGTACCAACTTACCCCCAAACGGGGCCCACAGTTTGGCGTTTCATCTCCTAGGGTTAGGTTTTGGAATGTGAAGGGTTTTTTCATTGTGTCTCAAATAATAAATAGGCGTTCGAGCCTCATTGTAACACAGTTCAGAGGCATGTAGCCATCACATCTCTTCTCAGAGATAAGATACCATCGCCCTAGCTAGTTTATTTCCAATTCTGATTGTAAGCATATTTTAGTATTTTCCATTAATGAAATGAAGTATTTTTTCCGCTGCATATTTGTGTATATGGTTATCTCTGTAATTTGTTGCGTTCCTGTTTAAATCTGGATCATTACAATTAAACATGAATTATCAAAAACACCAAGAAATTGGGCAAATAAGCTGAGCCATTTTGTTAAATTATGAGTTGTAAGGAGTACATGTAGTAAGGAACAAGTGAACTTGGGCTTGCATAAGCAATCTAGAGCAACTCCAAGTGGAGGAAATGTCCCCAAGAGCTAGGAAACTTTGGCCCAATATCCTTCTGTACGGACCCAGAAAGTGACAACTGTTGTTGTACTAGAAATTTTGAGAATGACCCTTTATGATGCCTAGAATCGCCTGAAAATGCAGTTGTAAATTCTCCCAAAAATACTCATCCAAACCCAGAAAGGAATCTGCCCCAAACCAACCACCCGCAAAACCCACAAAATGGTGCAATTATCGGTTAAATAATAAAACACATTGCTAGAAAAAAAGAGGATTTCTAGCATGAATACTGCCAGAAAAAAAACCTGCAAATTTAAACCTAGACTTCTCTCAACAAACCCATAAAAACCCAGAAAGGGTTTGGTCTAGTTCTGACCCCTAAAATTCTGCCCCAAATACCACGTCCTCCTCCAAAAATTAAGTGGGGACTCCCTCCACCCACTTTTCCAAAGTTTACGTGCCACAATATTTCCCAACACCCAATTTCAAAAATAGAAATTCATCTTAGCCAAATTAATTTAATTAGGTACATTACAGTCCTCCCTGCCAAAAATTGCTCATCCTCAAGCAATGCCTGAACAAGAACCTTCTCGATCAGCTAACCCCAATATTCTTTGCACACAATACCGGGGTCCCAAATGTACGACCGATTCATCTCTAATCTCTGCCCTAACCTTCCAGGATCCCAAGCCATCCTAGCCGGCATGAAGCATCCCCCACTCCATTCATTTTCCAGCTCATCATAGGCTCTCAACGCCCTCTGCATGTCGCCACTAAGTAGAGCATCATGGTAGTATACGATCCTGATAATATCCTCATGAAACTGCTCTATCAAATAGTCCATCTCATGCACTATGATTGTGGACCCCGAAGATACAACCCACTCCCTATGCAAATGAAGTATCCCATGCTTGAGATCCTCTTGAAATCCTCTTGCTGGCTAACCTGCCATGCTAATGAAATCCCCCACACCATCAACGAGTCACTAAAGCCCCATGGAAGATCTGAGTGACCTCCCCCTATAACAACCAACTCATCCCTAAGGGTCGTTGAGTTTCCAAGTATTGTGATGCTCGGGTCCCATGCTACCCTTAGAAAGGTGCCATCATGTTGTCGTTGCGCCACTCTGGCTCTAACCGACTGCCCACTGTGCATGTACTATATCTTCCTCTCCTAGAACCCAATGGTGAAATACTGATGGAGGTGAAATAGATCCTACCTAGACATATCCATGACGCCAAAGCCTACCCATCTAAATTTAACTCTAAACCTATGTAGCAACAGAGAATGTTTACCTCCCCATATGTTGAAACCCTCTGCAAACCCCCATGTTTCATCCCAAGAGCGGACTATATCACTCCCTACCATGACTCCACCCATCACGAGTGATCTATCGATAAAATGAATCCATGCATCCCATAGCCAGACCTGTTGTGGCATAGCTCTGACAACTGATGGAATCCCTCTGACCCTCATCTCTAGTCCCTGCATGCCACCAATATATAGGCTACATGTATCATGAACTAATCTGAGGCATGCTAAACTACCATTAGGGGAATTTTGAGGTCTAAAATCCATCCTCCTAAATAAATTATAAAATAATAACGGAAATAATAAAATAACATTAGATTACATCATCAAATTTTAGAGGGAAAAAAAAAAGAAAAAACTATTTTTTTTCAACTTATCTCCTTATGGGTTACTCAAATTTTGAGTGGATGTACTCGTTGGATGAAAAATTTGATTCCTCGTCCAACGAGTACCCATGTTGCATACTTTTGATGGACCCTACTACACGAAAAATGAGAAATACATGAAAAATGTGATTGCAATCACGTTTTTTTCATGTATTTCTCATTGTTTCATGTAGCAGGGTCCATTGAACATATGGAACATGGGTACTCCTTAGATGAGGAATCAAATTTTGCATCCAACGAGTACTCCTGCTCGAAATTTGAGTAAAACCTTAGGGAGATAAGTTGAAAATATGAGTTGAAAAAGTAGTTTTATTATTTTATTATTTTTTAATATTTTTACTTTTTTACTCCAAAAATGGTGAATCATCCCCCATGGTTGACATCATCTTCGTGAATCCCTTGGTTCTTATAAAGTTTATTTTGGTTGTACATTTTTCTTAGGAGGTCCATTTTAGACCTCGAAATTCCCCTAATGCCTCTACTTTTCACTATGTAGTGCTGATGACCACTGGAAACCACATGTGCCAAATAGCTACCCCTAAATGCAACCAATAGATGGGTATTTGATACACGCAATCGACTCAGTGTATGCAGATCCATCCTACTCTTGCCAACCATCGCCCCTGGTTCGATCACCCGCCCTCTAGGGAGTGTGCCGATACAATGTTGGGAATCTAGATACATATTAGGCAATTGTCTCAGCTGTACATAGTCTCCTCTACTCATGCATGGTCCAGACATGCTCTGCGGTAAGAGTGACACATGTCTCCCCTGTGACCAACTCCCCAGGCATAGGATCAATGATGAATGATATGACATCCCTGTCGTTGATCACCTCATCCCTCAACCTGTGGAAGTCAACTCACGCACCGACCTGATGCCACCACTGAGAAGTCTCTCCCCCTAATGCACCAAGTGTCATCCAAATATCTTAGGTGAGCTCCCCATCCCCTGCTTCTCGTGCCTAGAGTGTCAAAGGACAATGACCAAATCAGCCATTCCCATAAGTGATGTAAAATAGGGGTAGACGTGTTAGTCCCCATGGATACCATCAAGTATCACTCCTCCATGTCCATGTCGATCATGGTTGAACTACACCCAAGGGTATACCCAGAGTCTCTGTCCATAAGCCTCCAGGGAGGCGACACTCCATGACATCATTGTGTAGCACCATACGCCCCTACATACCACCTAGCATCCATGTACTCCTCGTCATGCCACTGTACATTGCGGCCTAGCCCTATGCACTATTGGATACCCCTTGCAATTGTCGTACCATTTTGTACCATCTCGTGTCCTACTGTGTCACTATGTCTGACACTCCCTACGGGTACTCAATGCAATTTGAGTCACTCCTCCTACCCCACAGTGTAAACCGACAAGTTATGTTATACCACCATGCATCTCCATGCCCTTCTATAGGCCATTGCTCCTTGCTACATAGCCCTACACACCACTGGGTTTTATGGCCTAGAATCGCATATGTATGCATCAGGTCACACCTCTTCGTCATCCTAGTAGATCTGATCACCCTAAATCTGCTCTGGCGAGAGGGGATAACTTTCCTATGTCGATCCTCGGTGACCCCTGAGTCCTAAACCTCAATGGGAGAACATCATCCCCATAGAATTCTCGTCTGGTGGCCTATCGATTCCACCTCCTCCAACCATCCCCTTCCAGATAGCGTTAATTATCCTGTGACCCCATGCGCACCCAACATGCCAAATCAACCCATGGAGTATGCTCATAAACCATCTAGCCACTAGTGTTGACTGAAACTCCCCTAAGGAACACATGCACTCAGGCACTAGGTTGAATACAATGCCATATTCATCTTGTATATCTGATGTCGGATAAGAAGTCGCGCCTGGATGCCAATGCCAATTTGGGCTTCTATTACCCTCAATGTCTGGGAGTTCCCACTGAGCTTCATTCCAGACTACGTCCATCTCCATGAATCTAGCCCCCTCCACCGTGTACCAACTCAAAATATCTCGCCATCAACCCTAAGAGAGGGATCGAATGCATGAACTCTAACACATAGAACAACCCCAACTTGCAGATGTTGCACCCTATGCGACTCAGGTCGTCTCATCTCGCTATCTTGGTCAACACATGAAATCTAACTAGGTATCTCTGTCTCCCTCTGTCCGGAAAAGGTAACCTAATAGTTCTGGCAGTCCCATCTATGTATGCCCAAAGAGATTTTCTCTCACGCTCCAACGTGCACTCTAGTTGCACCAACAGGGAATCCAACCGCTCCCCAACGTGATTCAATTTGGTTGTGGACTCGGCACAGACTGCTCCCATGCCCTCCAACTCCTCATTTTTTTGTAGAATGGCCTCTCGTATTGTCGTGACCTTCTCTCTCAATGCTAGAAGGCCAACCTGGAGCTGATGAAACTATCATGAGTATCTATAACTTGCAGAGCCGGCCATAGCTCTGGACACCTCAACAGTTATCGACATCTTAACCATGGGTGGCACCTCCTCAACCGATGGCTCTATGTGTGTAGGGTTTATCCTCTCCACCAAGGTGTCAACTAGGGCTACCACAAAGGTCTCAAATAATGGTGACTCCTACATCATATCGGGTAGATCGATGTGCTCCTTACCATCTTGTGGGCTCTCAACATCATGCTCAACCTCCTCCTCAGGCTTTTGATATCTAAAGCGAGGTATCCACTAGAAAAACTACCCCCTGGTCTCACCCTCTAACTGTCCATGTCCTACCTACTCCCTTTTCGGAAATCTGGTGCCCAAATCTGTCGATTTTCCCCACCTGATGTATATGGTTGCAACCCCACGGCCTGCTCACCTCTAGCGTCTTTGTTGCAAGGGTGAGGATGGGTCTGGTTTGACACCCTCCTCAATTGGGCCAACCTCTCATCGTCCCAATGGATTCCAACCCATAATTTCTGCATACTGGATTTCCCTTGAACTTGGAGTTTGTCTCTGGTTTCACCCGTCACTATGCACTCATACCCAAATATTCCATGATCTTGCGGCTACCCATCATTGGGCCAAGATCATGCTATGATACCACTATAATGTTCCAAATTGAAACTTACAGCTAATAACAGTCACATGAACTATGTTATAGCAAATAAAATCACAATTAAGCATGCACTATAAAAAAACACCAAGAAATTGGGCAAATAAGCAGAGCCATTTTATTAAATTATGAGTTGTCAGGAGTACATGTAGCAAGGAACAAGTGAACATGGGCTTGAAAAAGCAATCTGGAGCAACCCCAAGTGGAGTAAATGTCCCAAAGAGCTAGGAAACTTTGGCCCAATATCCTTCTACACAGACCCACAAATTGGAAACTATTGTTGCACTAGAAATGTTGAGAATGACCCTTTATGATGCTTGGAATCACCCGAAAATGCAGTTGTAGCTTCTCAAAAAAATACTCATCCAAACCTAGAAAGGAATCTGCACCAAACCAACCACCCGCAAAATCCACAAAAATGGTGCAATAACCCGCTAAATAATAAAACGCACTGTTGGACAAAAAGAGGATTTCTGGCCTAAATATTGCTCAGAAAAAACTGCAATTTTAAACCCAAACTCCTCTCAACAAACCCACAAAAACCCAGAAAGGGTTTGGTATGGTTCTGACCCCCAAAATTCGATCCCAAATACCACGTTCTCCTCCAACAGCTAGGAAATACAGCCTACCTACAAAATCCCAAAAAAATCCCTCCAATCACCCCAAAAATGCTAGGTTATACTGCCCCAAGGTTCTCCTTATTTCTCCTGGCAAATTCCAGCTCCAAAACTTGTCCCACAAACTTCCACATGTGCCCAGTGAGAAACTTTTGTGTTGGCCCTAGATGCTCCAAATCGTGCTACCTTCATGCAGCAATCTCTTGCTCCCAAACTACTCCAAAAGGTTCATATCCCAATGAAGCTCCTATGCCAAAATTCTCCTGGAAATTGCTACCTGGAAATTGCTACCTGGAAGACCACCGAAATGACCCAAGTGTATCCTCTCATGCGTCCTCCTGGAATACGCACTAGCTGAGTGAGTGGTTGAATGTTTGGCTCTGAATCCCTCCATCTCTCCAAAGTGGTATGATTTGACCTCCCTAGGGTGGCACTCAAAGTCCAACAAAATAAGGGTGAGTTCTCCCCTTGGAGAACTCTATGCTAAGCAGCACTCGTGACCCAGCTAAACAGCTTGAGCAACAAAGGAAAATAGATGAATGAGCAAAGGGCCCAATAGCTTTTATGCTTCTTCTATTTATAATTTCTTCTTGCCTCCTCATGTGGGTCCCTCCATCCAATAATTCGACCTCCTTCCCTTATCAATTCTATTTTCCTAAGGGATTCAAATTCCCCTTTTTGGGTGGCCCCCACATCCCACTACTAATTTAATCTTTTTTTTCTCTAATGTTGGTGGCCCCCATCTCTCCAAAAATTAAGTGGGGACTCCCTCCACCCACTTTTCCTAAGTTTACGTGCCAAAATATTTCCCCACACCCAATTGCAAAAATAGAAATTCATCTTAGCCAAATTAATTTAATTGGAGACATTACATCAGGTAATAGCGAGCGGTAGTCATCAATTTGTAATAGTAATCCAATAAGCACCCTGTAACAATAGTGAAACCCAACAATCTATAACAACATTCAATAATAGTAGTAACAATGTGAATTGTAAATATCTACAATGGCTATGGTTGAATAAAATTGACCCACATTCAAGAATTCCTGCAAAGTATCATGAGTAACAATACTCACAGTGCGCTAATCATAGAAGAAATTTGTAACAAGGATCAACTTAAATTCTATAAATCTAATTCACAGCACACAAGTTAATTAAGAAACAACTATGCTACCTCTATAATCACAACAATCCCTACTAAAGAGGAGGTCCCTTCCTCCAAGCATGAGACATCCTACAAGCTAATGCAATAATTAATAGAATGAGACATGAACTTGTTGAGTCTTGCATTAATTTTAGAGAAAAGATACAAGATGCACAGCCTGAGAAAAATGATGCCAACCCCCTTCTTAGGGTAGGGAGATCCCTTTTATATGTTTTTTACCTTCCATCCAATCTTGGAAATATATCAAAACATGAACAATCTTAAGCATCTTTCTATTCTCAAGTTGTTCAAATAAAGTTAACTAAAGGTTCTTATTAACCGATAACAAAAAATTGTATACAAATAAAGTTGTTGCCACAACGGGTTGCCTCAATTAACAAATAACTAAAAAACTATAGATAATAACCACTATGGCCAAATTGGCTACGTCATTTAGGAACATTCATATTCTTATTGTAATAGAGAATCGTTTTGACCTTGTTGAGTAATAGCCCACAAAACAGCAGCGTGAAATAGCACCGAGAATTTGGCAGTACGGCATAATAGAATAATGGCATCTAGGTATGTCAGAGTAATAGTAGACTGAAGTCCTGGGGTAACAACATCATGAAATCTTGGATGAACAGCACCCGGAAAACTGTGGAGTAGCAACATCTTGGGTTATTCAGGTCATCCTATAGACATTTTCCTTGGCATGTTATCAGTAAAACACAAAAAGAAAAACTATTCTCCTTTTAAATGCAAGCAGAACTTAGTGGATTAAAGTGACATAATGATTTGGCATACTTGAATCAAAAGATGGGATAATAGATAGAAAGGATGTGACTATTGAGGAAAAATTAGACAAAAAACTAAGAAAAAAAGTGATAAAGAGAAGCCAATTTCTTAACGCAATAGTGAGCTAGAGCACTTGTAATTGTTCACTAATGTGAAAGTCCTCAACACAACTAGATCCCCACTTGCATAAATGAAATCACTCAGCATCACAACCAATCAGAAATCAATCACCAATCTCTGCATCACCAAACTAGAAATGATTTAACCAACATAACCACTCGAAAAATGAAATTTTACTATTGAAATTGCATTAATAATGTTAGGTTGGGAACAATAAATGATATAAATAATAAACTATAACATCTATATGTAACATCACTACATAACAATAACCTGCAACAGTAATTAATAGCAGTGATCTATAATAGGAATCAAGTAACAGCAAGCGATAATCATCAATCTGTTACCACAATCCAATAAGCACTCTATAAAAATCACAATAAAGTGTAACAATAGTCAATGACAGTATTAACAATATGAATTGGTAAATATCTACGATATCATCAGGACAAAATTTATCCTGATGATGAGTCTAGTTGCATACTCGAAACATCGATAGCAAAACATGAACACTGTGGAAAATCCGAACTCCATTCAGAAATCACACCACAGTAATCTGCAATCCAAAACATTGACCCATGTTCAGGGAATTCCTGCAAACTATCACAACTAACAATAATAGCAGTGCGCTAATCATACAAGAAATTTGTAACAACAGTCAACTTAAATTCTATAAATCTAATGCACAACACACAAGCTAATTAAATGAAACATTTATGCTACCTATATAATCATAACAATCCCCACTAAAGAGGAAGGCCCTTCCTCCAAGTAGGGAGCTAGAGAAAATCTCACATCCTACAGGCTAATGCAATAATTCATAGAATGAAACATGAACTTGTTGAGTCTTGCATTAATTGTACAAAAGGATACAAGATGCATTGCCTGAGAAAAATAATGCCAACCCCCTTCTCAGGGAAGGGAGATCCCCTTTTATATATTTTTCCCTTACATCCAATCTTGGTAATATATCAAAACATGAACAATCTTGAGAATCTTTTGATTCTCAAGTTGTTCAAATAAAGTTAAGTAACGGTTCTCAATAACCGATTATAACAAATTGTATATAAATAAGTTTGTTGCCACAATGGGTTGTCTCAATCAGCAAATAACTAAAAATCTAGAGCATAACTACTATGGCCAAATTTTCCATGTCATTTAGGAAGAGTCAAATCCTTGTTGTCATAGCGAACTATGTTGACCTTGTTGTGTAACAACACACATAATAGCACGGAGAATTTGGCAGTACGACATAATAAAATAATGGTGTCTAGGTATGTCAAAGTAACAACGGAGTGGAGTCCTAGAGCAACAAAATCATGAAATCCTAGATGAACGACATCTGGAAATTGTGGAGTAGCAACATCTTGGGTTAGTCGAGTCATCCTATAGGCATTTTCCTCAACATTTTGTCAGTAAAACACACAAAAAAGTTATTCTCCTTTCAAATGTAAGTAGAACTTAGTGGATTAGAGTTACATAATGATTTGGCATACTTGAATCAAAAGATGGGATAAATAGCTAGAAAGGATGTGACTATTGAGTAAAAAATAAACAAAAATTAAGAAAAAAGGTGATAAAGAGAAGTCAATTCCTAAACCCAGCAGTGAGCTAGAGCACTTGTAATTGTTCACTAATGTGAACTACAATATCGGATGAGAGGTAACCATGAAATGTGAATCAGCCACAAGACCACCACATCCTTGGCATTTCCTAATAGTTCTAATCATATCCCAAGAAAAAAAATTCAAAAGAATCCATCCTTTTATAGGTTCGAAGACCATCAAAGTGAACAAAAAAAAAACCAAAAAACTACTCTAAAAATAGTGTTAATCAACAACCCAATCCTTAATCTAAAATTTTATGTATGGTTCCACTATGAAATAATGAATCATCAATCTATAAAATAATTGATCAGTGAATGAGATTTTCTACTATAAGCCAAATATTGAACTAATCATGTCAACAAAAGACACAAACAATCCATGCATGTTGCAAAAAAATATAAGTGGAAAAATCCTCAAAAACACCCAAATGGAAATTCTCCAATTGATCACCGAAAGTGATGAAATATTTTGTAGCTTTGTTGTTGCTACATCTTTTTCCTCTATTTTGACTCGTGAGTATACTTCAAAATTACACGTTTGGCATTCATCATCAATAGCATCCCCCGCCCCCCACCACCCTTGTTAGTTGCAAACTTAAAGATCTTAGGTTTTCAACATTTTACCCTTCAAAAAATAAATTATTGGTGGTTTGTTCATTGACAATAACCATTTTCAGTGCATTGGTAGTTTGGATTGATCATTAACCATTTTCATTTCATCTAATAGTTCAGATTGACCACAAACCATTTTCATTTTAACATTTATTTACCCCCTAGAGGTGGAAAAAAGCATTATCTTAGATTCAATTCATGGACTCAATATTCAATTCAATAAGACATCCAAAATTAGGCCCTAGTCATGGTAAAATTCATCATTTAGATCCTTTGAAAAAATTAGCTAAACACATTCATAAACATCCATTACTATCAACTCTCCTAGAAAATATGCATTAATTGAGACCAAACTCGATAAAAAGACTTATGCAAAATGTTGCCTTCTAAATATCATCACAGGATCTCATCTAACCATAGTGAACCTATCATTTTTGGACCATCTTCTTCTTAAAACTAACATTTGTCAAAAAGATTATTTTTCCAACAATGAAAACAAGGATGGAGATTAAAACATTATGTTTTCATATGGCAAAGTCAATGGTAGTGCTAACACTTAATCAAACTTTGCATCGTCAACTTTATAGACAATATCCTTAGATATATCATTCGCTACTTCTTGAACAATTGAATCTTGGACCTTCAATACTTCAGTAAGCAATTCAACAATCACAAATTAAGTTGGTTTGGAGTAGTCTAGAATATTGAAGGTGATTCTCATTTCATACCCAAAACCTTTTTTGTTACTATTAAATATTAATGCTACTTCCCATGGTCTAATAATTGTTTTAGAAAGATCATTCTTGTTTATTTACTTCTATACATTTATGAATGTTTTCTTTCGAAACTACAAAAGAAAAACTTTAAGTTTATATTCACCTCTAATTCATTTTGCAATTCTTTTATTGTGGTTTGTGTTCATCAGAACCTGTCTTCATAAATATTTCATTGTTAATAAAATAGAATGATTCTACCTCATAACTAGTTTAAAATCATCAATATATCTATATCAACTATTAAGAAAGAACATTAGCAAGACAAGAAAAGCAAATGAGTGAAAAAGGCTTAAAGTCGTCGTATTGCAATTTGTATGATCTCAAGATGTGAATTTATAATACATCAATGACCATTCTAGATCTTCTATATCTTATTGGAAACTCATTAGTGGATCATGACAACACCTCATCAAGATAAGAATTGCAACTCATGACAATTGTATTCTCTGAGTTTGTGATTTTCTAGGGACTCACAATCTAAGATCAACCACTTATATCATATCAATATTATCTCAAGAAGCATCAATCATGAATTTTTCTTGCTTCACATGCTCAATTTTTAATTTTATCTTAATTCATACTCTATTAATTGATCCTTCTTATCATCTATTTTTTGAAGGCCAACTAACGAAAAATTAGTGGTACTAGTTGTTCATCTAACTCATTCGTTCTATGCTCACTTCAAGATTTTGACATAGTATATTTTCCTTTATCAAGTGATCCAATATCAACACACATTGTTTCTTAGGCTTTTCAATCCCTTGTACAAAATCATGTCAATGTTCTAAAAAAACTTGAATATTTTGATTGGTATTTCGCAATCATTTTCCTCTTTTTCCCATGTTTAAGAATATATCTCACACTCAATCACAAATGCTTGCTCATCTCATTACAATACTAGAGTGTGGGATACTACCAATAATGCGCCCCAAAGTGATTTTCCACTTACATGTCGTTGCAATGATTTGACTTATTTAAGATCATAAAAATAATCTTATTGCTATTCCACCATTTTTGCTTTCAAAAAGGGACGCAATTTTGTTATGTTTAACTCAATGATTTCAAACTAATTTAATTCCAAAAGAGCTAATGCAATAACCAAAATCATTGGTATCCTCCTTATTTCACAAATTTTAACTTGTATGGATTATTGTTTGTTAATGTTTATATATTTTAAGAACGTGTTGCAAGGAATGATCACCATAAAGCATCACCATAGGTAAAAGTGTACCAATTCACCTTGTATTTTTTTTCTGAAATTACCATTATTAACATTTATTCACTATCTATCTATTTTTGTCAAATTGACACTACCATCTTGCAAGAAAGAAATGTCCATCACAAATCATGTATTCATGACCCCTTCATTTAATTTTAGACAAGTCTAGAGAATAAGGACAAATATAATTTTTAATATGTCAGTGTCCTTTGAAATATTGCACTTATCAAGAACATACAATCTACATTTTCTAAGAGGGGAGGTGGTCCCTTTGCACTCTCTTAAAAAAAAATGTTTTTTCTTTGCAAATTTCATTTTTACAGAAACCAAACTAATGTTTTAAATATTTTTTAAATATTTCTCCAGGAATTTCAAAATATTTCCTAATGCTCTTAAAGTCCTCCAAAATAATTTCAGAAACTTGCTAAAACAAAATTTGTTTTAAAAATTCAAAAGATTTGGCTAATGATGTTAATGTTCTCTCCGAGAACTTGAAAAACTCACCAATACAATATCTTGCCTCAAATATAGTTCTAGTCTTTATAAGACCTTTCTATATAATTAACTAAGGACAACCCTTTTCCACCCTATATTACACCACTCCTCTTTGATGGCTTTGTACTTACATTTCAATATATAGGACCAATCATTCCTTTCACGGATAAATGTGAGATAAAATGAGATGAATTGTATCTTTAGAAAACAAAAGGCATACCTTTATTTCCTCGAATACTACACATTTGCAAATTTGGCATACAGATGTTGGATCATTGGTGCAAGTAGATCCACTTGCTTGATGGATCGTTGATCATTGAAAGACAATTTGTTGGTTACTCGATGATTCTTTGCAGCATTTACTTGTTGATGAATCTTGTGTGCTCAAAGTGGCAGAGAGATTTTTGTACCTTGTTATGCGATCTCATGGAGTGGTTTTTCTTAACTTACAGATTTGTGTGAGGATTCACTAAACAAATCCCATCGATTGCAATTGTGTACGGTTTTTTCTTCTCTATTGAGTTATTTAGTAATAAAATCTAATTTATTAGATCAAACTCTTTTTTTCCCGAGGGAAAATTAGACAATAAATTACTAAACAATTAAACAATCATAATTTTTTTTTGTATTCAAGCTTCTTCGATCCATAATGAATTAAACAAAGTCTTCGGTGCAAATCACATGAAAGAATTTTTTTGGCCGACGCGTTTCGAACCAACAAGTGTGATTCATCATCAGAACTAGATGAAGAGGCAAACCATGGCAAAGGCTTAAATATAGAGCAATGTAGAGACATAATTTCAAGTAACGGCTATATTTCAACAATAATGTTTAAATTATAATATT